>KE154475.1:21086-37118 GCA_000411075.1 Sisymbrium irio | reverse complement strand
TGCTTATTATGAAGGTTCTGCTTCAGGTTTTCTCTCCCTTTTCTCACTTTCATTCAGCTGATGTTTCCCTACTAGGGTATCATTTTATTTTTTTATCAACTGAATGCTCAGGACAGATTTTCATGAAACATGGGAGCCAATGGGATCCCCATCAACACCCTTGATCACTTCTTTCTGACCTTTTCATTTTTTTTCTTCTTTCTTTTTAGAGTATTGATGGGAAGGAAAAGAGAAACCATAATCATAAATCAACCTTTTATAGACCCAAACAAGGAATCCGATTCAAAGCATACCAAACCCCAAGTTGAGAAAAATTAGTTCATTAGGTGGTGGCCAGCTCAGGATCCTCCAAACACTCAAAGAGATACGGGACATTGATAAATGAATCCACCTTCGGGTTTTTGTATCAGTAAAATCTGCTGTCAAACACGGTAAGAATGGTCAGTAAAGTGGTAATAAAAGTGGTTAGTTCCAAGAGAAGTTCATAATTCCTGACAAACTTGACTCAATAAAACGACACAACCTGACACAACTGACTCAAAACAACAAAAACAAAAACAATGTCAGCTACGACCTCCCCCAGACTTGAATAACACTGTCTCAAGTGTTCATCTAGCCTTAGGATCAGTAAGAAAACAAAATAAAAATGAAAGAACAAACGACAAGGTCGAGAATACTTACCCGTGTGGATGCATCGATTGATGTAGTGGATGCATCGGTTGATGCAAAGGTCGGCTCCAAGCTTCTTAGTGTCGTAACTCAAAAGAAAAACCAAAAACGAAAAGAAAACTTACATACAGATGGGTTTCCTCCCACAAAGGGGTTGTTTAATGTCATTAGCTCGACTTTGATGGATCTGGTGGATGCATCTTAAAGCAACATCTCATCATCCAAGGTGGTGTGTAAGCTTTAGGTGCATGAGATCTTCCAAGGAAGCTAGGAAAAGCAATAAGGCAGGATCCATGTATGGGTGGGTTGCTCTGTTTTCCTTTATAATCATCAAAGAAAATACCAAGCCTTCTACAAGAATCTCGTGGTGTGCATAGGTGTGAAACAGGTGGAAGTATATGATTGATGATATCAGGTAGTTTGGAATGGAAAGTAGGAAGTACATACTTTTGCTTTCTTCCAGGTGTATGGCATGTCGGAGGTGGAGATGGCTGTTGCAGAGAAGCACTTGAACTTGCACCATTAGAAACCTATAGAAAACTGTGTATTTTGGGTGTCTCTGGTTTGGTCTGCGAGGTGCATCGACCGATGCAAGGTAGTGCATCGACCGATGCAAAAACTGTATTGTGAATCTCTGCACTTTCTTTGCAGCTCAACTCTGAAACCTCTGTTTCCAACACAAAAACGTCCTCTTGACGCCCAGCAGCTTCCTTAGGAGCCTCCAAATCTTTGACATACCCAACAGTAATGTCATCTGAAGTTTCTGAAATTGGACTTTCATCCATGACAACCTCAACAGAGAATGATTGACCATCAATGGTAGGCTTCCTCCTTAGTGTGTCCATGTTGAAATTGATGACTCTATCACCCAAATCTAAGTCTATCATTCCTGCTCTCACATCAATGATAGTTCCAGCTGTAGCTAAGAATGACCTTTCAAGGAGAAGAGGGTCATGAGGCTCCTGATCATACTTCAAAACCACAAAGTTTGTGGGAATAATGCATCCTCGAATCTTCAGTGGAACATCTACTAAGACACCTTCTGGAACCCTATTAGAACGATCAGTAAGGATAAGATGGATCCTTGTGGACTTTTAATCAGTTAGTCCAAGTCTCACAGCAACATAATGGGGCATTAGATTGATACTAGAGCCAAGATCACAAAGAGAGTGAGGGAAACTTCCTGTAGAGATAGAGCAATTGAGCACAAAGCTCCCTCGATTAAGTAACTTCTTTGGAATTCTACTCTACACTATCGCGCTCACTTCTTGTGAGGCTCTCACCTTCTTCTCCTTCTTAGAGACAATCTTCTTCAAAAAGATTACACTGATGTCCTTAGTAAGCAAGGCTGCTTCTTCAGAACTTATACTATTCTGAACCATTTCTTTGCATACCTCTTGAGTGGAGGTGACACCTTGGCTATATCCACTAAAGGAATCTCAAGTAGAATTTTATCCATGATTTCCATACAGCTTTCCTCCTCTATCTCGTTAGACCTCCTAGGACCCTTTGGGAAGGGTACCTTGGGCTTGTAGACACTTCCTACAGCCTGTTTGGCTGTTTCAGGGAGAGAAGGCTTGGATTTCTCCGTGCATCGGTCGATGCAGTGCATCAACCCATTTGCATCGTGTCTGGTCGATACTCATCCGTGAGCACTCGAAAAATTTGAGTTTTGTTCTTCCATCGACCGATGCAAGCTCCGAATGTCCAAAACCACCATCAGTGACCAAAAATTCCACGAGATTTTCATCTCCTCTCACCATAATGGCATTAACATGGTGCTTTGGGTTGATATCAGACCGTCCATGAAGCATTCCTTCTTGCCTTCTAATAGATTCAACAGTTTGAGCTACCTCAACATCTAACTTCTTAACATAAGCCCCCAAAGACTCAATCTTCCCATTCAATTCAGTGTACAAAGCATTCAGCTTCCCATTAAAGCACACGGTCATCTTTGTCTGACCCTCCAGAACTTGCTCCAATATAGACTCCATCTTACTACCTTGCTCAGGAGGTTTCTGGTAGGAAGAAAAACTATAAGTTCTTGTGAGGTTACTATATAGAAAATGCTTTTGGTAAGAGGAACCATAGCCTTGATGATTGCCAAATCTCTGCCCTTGGAACCCAGCTCCATTGATGAAGTTCACATCCTCTTCCTCACATTCAAAGGTCTCAACCTCTGCATAAAACTGGACCTGCTTCTTTCCTACAAGAATATTGTGGATATAATCCAATTTGGCTTTCATCTCAGCACTTGGAGCTCCTTCCATGTTTCCAACCAGTCTCTTTCTATCAAAATCTGCATTCTTGATACTATTGCTAGATACCAAGTTCTCAATCAGCCTTTTAGCTTCTTCTGGACTCCTTGTGTTGAAGTTTCCTTGGCTTGCAGCATCTAATGTCATTTGATACCTCCAATCAATGCCTCTAAAGAAGATACCCATCAACTGAACATCACTGAAATCATGGTGTGGACAGTCTCTTTGATAAGCTCTAAATCTCAACCAGGAAGCCTTAAATGCTTCATTAGGTCCTTGAGAGAATGTAGAGATTTTTGTTCTCAAATCCTCAGATCTTGCATCATTAAAGAAGTTGTTGAGGAAGACATTCTTTGTGTCAAATCAGGTAGTGAGAGATCCTGGTTGCAGCTGCTTAAGCCAATAAGCTGCATCCCCATCAAAAGAGTATGGGAACAGCTTGCAGAAGAGATAGTCCTCAGAGACTCCATTCAGCTTGATACATGTCACCACGTCCTCAAACTTCTCAAGATGGTCCATGGGATGCTCATGAGGAAGACCATGAAAGAGATGCTGACCCACAAGGGTGTAGTCTGCAGGTTTTAGGTCAAAGTCATTCCTCTGAAAGGGAGGAGGGCGAATCACATACCTGTTAGCATAAAACTGATCAAGCATAATGAAATCAGCTAAGGTCCTCACTTGTACAGGTATCGCAGCAGCAGCGACCTGTTGTTGCCCAGCAGCAACATCTTGGGCTACTTTTCCAATCACAGGAAGTGGTTCCTCGATGACATTACCCTCTTCGTCGATCATAGCTCCAACCTCGTTGTACATGTGGCCCTTTTGGTCTAGTAAGACTCCAGCAGCATAAAGTCTGATGATGACTCTCCTCATGTCTGCTGTTTTCTCCTTTTTTTTGGTTCGTTCGTTCTAACTCTCTTATCTCCTGATTAGACAAGTTCAAAAGTGGAGAATCTTTGTTTCTGGTATTGCAAGTGTGCATACACCTGAGAAACGAGTAAAAGAGAAATAACTTTGTAAGTAAACAGAAAAAGAAAGTTTAGACTAAATTCTAAACCTAGTCTAATGGCGAACTGCAATGAATCCCCGACAACGGCGCCAAAATTGATATCACCCAATTTTTATCCCTACAGCTTACTCTCTCAATAAAGAGATCGATTGCAGTACTTATGGGTGGAATTCCACAGAGATTCAAGAATCACTCAATAGACTAATTGGTTATAGAATTAAGCTAAACAAGAATAATCGTATCTAAAGACAGAAAAACAGTTTAACGAGTTGTAAATCAGATGGAGAAAACGCCAGACTCAGAGTATTCTTAGGTAATCATGATTCCAAGCTAACTAGTTAATCATGATTCTGTTAGGTTCTAGACCTCGAAACACAATGATATAGTGAACCAGCTGTCCCTGTGAAAACTATCTATGTCTAACAACCTAGAAAAACCAAATTTCTTTATTAGTTCTAAAGTCTAAACATATAATAATTCCAAGTTCGATCTGTTCACAAAATCTCTAAATCAAATTCATGTGCAGATATGTATTTTACTCACCTAGGGTTCTTTCTAGCTAATTAACCAACTTTCGTTGCGAGAATCAACCTATGATCAATAATCTAACTCGTCAGTTCAGATCAAGCATTAACCACAACCTAGATGAAGAACTAGTGATCAATATCCTTAATTAACCAATCAACCTAACAATCCATGAAAACCCTGATGAGAAACCTTAAACATAACTAGCAGATTAATCAGACATGGAGAATGAAAACATAACCATAGACTGAATAAATTGCATTAAGAAATCAATAGAAGAAGTAAAGGAGTCCTGAATCTCTCTGAAAGAGTTCTGATTCTTCTATCGGAAACTCTGCTACAAATCTCTCTAAAACCAAAGTAGTATAAAGATAAATCTAAACGACTTTTAAAATCCTGAATATGGTCTAAAACACGAAAAGGACTTGTGTTGAAAATATCCAAAACTTGTGAACAATTTCCTTTTTTGTGTAAAACAGTGCGAAGAACTTGTATCCCTATAATGCATCAACCAATGCGCAGGCTGCATCGACCGATGCATGACCAAAAAGTGTACTCCAAGTTGCTCTTCTCATCTATCAAAGTCCAATTGCTCCACAATGCTCCATAGTCTCCAATCAAGTCCTAATCATACCTAAACCTGTAAAGGACTCAAGAAGACTCAAAAAACACATGAAAGACTCTAAAAACACAACTTATACCATGGTTAAAATCATTAAAAACCATGATATATCATGCTAAAGGCTGACGTTGATGAGGATCTCTGTTGATTGCTGTTGGGTTGAAGATGAACTGGCTTTGAAATCATATTCTGATAGAGGTCCCTTTTGATTGCTGTTGAGGTGAAGATGAAAACAACGAGACCAATCAGCTGTTAGCCGAACTTCTACGAAGCACCGATGTGGTGAGTTCTGCTGTCTTTGAATTTTGGATCTTGGCATCAACAATGGTTTCATAAAGGTGGTGTGCTGTTGCAACATCACGGTGGAGCTTAAGAGTTCATCATGTGACTGGTGAGACATTGGAGTTTATTTTTAGAGTAAGAGCTCGTCTTCTCCAAACTTAATTTTCTTCTTCGATCTCTATAACTCTGTTCATGGTTTCACCATCTTCTTCCAGGTTGAGGCAAAATCATGACTTTTTTTATCCCTTCTTCTTGGAGCGTGAGAGCTGGGCAAACTGAAACTAAGTGGGACCTAATAGAATAGAAACCATATATTCTTTTATGTAATTTAGGAATCAAATTAATAGCCTCCATGTGAATAATAGAGACCAATCCACCGATTGAGAATTTACCTAATCAAATATGGTATCAGAGCGTTTTGAACTTTGAATCTCTCCGCCGTTCTCTTCTTTCTCACGTTCTTCAATCTATGTTTTTTTTTCTTTTTTTTTTTCTTTCTATTTTGTCGTTTTCTCTCTCCCTCTCCCTTACTCTCTTCTTCGTTTCTTCTCCTTTTCACCTTTGCATCAATGGCTGCCCCACATACAAACCCTGCAACTGATCGCTCCATGAGTCTCACTCCGATCTGGGCTCATATTCCAATCATCCTTGACATGAACAAAACGAATTATGACATTTGGCGTGAACTGTTTAAGACTCATTGTAACAGTGTTCCGGTTCTTAGTCATCTCGATGGTACTTCTCTACCTACTGGTCCGGACGACACGCAATGGTCTCAAATTGATGGTACCATCAAGATGCGGATATACATAATTTCTATGAATCCCTGCTCAAATCTGTCCTCAAAACGAAGTGCACCGTTCATGATCTTTGGACCACCTTTGAAAATCTCTTCCATGACAACAAAGAGACACGAGCAATTCAACTCGAGAATGAGATCCGGAATCTTCAGATTGGAGATTTTTCTGTTCATGATTATTGTCAGAAACTTAAATCCATCTCTGATCTCCTTGCAAATGTGATCTCTCCAATCTCTGACTATGCGCTCGTGATGCATCTCCTCAACGGTCTGAGCCCCAAGTTCGACAACATCCTAAATGTCATTAAGCATTGATCCCCTCCATGTACCTTCAACGATGCTCGATCCATGCTCAAAGATGAAGAAGCATGATCAAAGACGAAACAACAAGTTTAGTCTTTCCACTTAGATCATGCATCATCACCAACAGTTCAATCCTTTTTCTTCATCATTTCCAAATGAATTTCAATGCAATTGGGGAAATCGCAGCAACAATCGGGGTGGACGAAACAACAATGGTGGATGCAGCAACAATAATTGGCAAGGGAATGATTGGACCTCTAGATTACCCCCACCATGGGCTTTTCCCAATTATCTACACTGGCCCAATTACCCTCAGTGGCCAAATGCTCCTCAATGGTCTCATGCACCTCAATGGCCCAACAGTACTCCATAGTTTAATCAACCCTCGTCAAATTCTGCAAACCAGTTTCGTCTTCAGCTGCATCGTCCACCGCATGGATCTGGAATTTTAGGCCATTCTCCACCACCAGCTGGATCTGCATATCTATCCACTCACAATTCCAACTTTCGGCAATCTTCGCACGCTCCTAATTCTGATTTCATTCCCACCACACTCGCCAATGCATTCAAAATTATGACGCTTCCTGATCCTTCCGATGCAAATTGGTACATGGTCAGCAGCCACCTCATCTCACTGCCCTATTTGGTACACTCGACTCTATCTCTTCTTCAAATTCTGTACCTCTTACCACTTTTGGAAATGGTTCTCTTTTACCTGCTACTGCTACTGGTTGTTCTTCAATTCAATCTGCTTCTCGACCTCCCTATCTTAATAATGTGCTTTTATGTCCAAAAATCTTTAAAAAACTCATATATGTTCGCCAGTTTACTATTGACAATCATTGTTCTGTTGAATTTGACCCTTTCGGTTTTCTTGTTAAGGATCTTCAAACCCGAGCTCCTCTCATCCGATGTGATAGCACTGGACCTCTTTATGCAGTTTCTACACCTTCACCACCAACTTTGCATCATGTTTTTCTCACCTCCCCTGCAGCTTCCGATTGGCATCAACGTTTGGGTCATCCCAGCGATTATGTTCTCCGTCTCTTAGTTTTGTCTTTTCTAAAAATGTTTTGTCATCTTTATGTCATACTTGTCAGTTAGGTAAACATATTTGTTAACCGTTTTATTCATCGACTTCTGTCGTGTCTTCTCCGTTTGAAATAATACACTCAGACATATGGAATTCTCCTGTCTCGTGGAATAAAGTATTATGTTATTTTTTCGATCAATTTTCTCATTTTGTTTGGATTTATCTGCTTTGTCAAAAGAGTGAAGTTTTTGCAAAATTTTTACATTTTTTTAATTTTTTCAAAACCCAATTTCAAAAACCAATTAAAGTTTTTCATAGCGACAATGGAGGTGAATTTAATAACCGTAATATGCTTGATTTCTTTTTTTTTCAAATGGCATTCAGCCTTGATTCTCTTGTCCTTATACATTTCAGCAAAACGGTAGAGCTGAATGTATTTACGTACTATCAACAATCTTGTGCATGCTCTGCTTTTTCAGGAAAATCTACTCCACACATATTGGGTCGAAGCTTTAAACATGGCTGCTCATCGCTTTAACATTCTTCCCTCAAGCACCATTCACAATGAGGTTCCTTTTATTCGGCTCTTCAATAAACCTGTCTTTTATGATCACTTACGAGTTTTTGGTTGCCTCTGTTATCCTAATCTTCTTCCGACTTCTATTAAAAAGCTTTCACCACGCTCCACTCGGTGTATTTTCCTTGGATATCTGATAAATCATAGAGGATATCGGTGCCTTGAGCTCTCATCTCGCTGCATCATCATTTCATGCCGTGTTATTTTTGAGGAAACTACATTCCCTTTTTCGCCAGAAACTCCTCCATCCCCTTCTGCTCAAATACCAAAAAACCTCCCTTATATGCAATTTCCTCTAACGTTTCTCCACCTCCACCATCTCTAGTGATTTCTTCTTCCCTGCAACCATCTGCTTTACATTCACCTAACTCTACTCAAGTTATCTCTCATTCTTCATCGGATCATCACAACTCTACAACATCTTCTTCCCCTTCACCTTCGGCTGCTTCTTCATCATCTCCATCTGCTCCTCATACTTCAGTTCCTTCTGACCGTCCAGGTCTTTCCAACTCAAATGCTGCTTCAACTGATCAAGCTCTGCTTCCTTTTCATTGATCGACAACACGAATTCAAAGTGGTATCATCAAAACAAAGAAAATCATCTCTCTTCATACTTCTCTTGTCTCTCCTTTTCCTCGTTCTCACATTGATGCTGCTCAAGATCCTAATTGGAACTTTTCCATGGGTGATGAATACAGTTCTCTGAAAGTAACTCATACATGGGACTTAGTCATGTGCCCTCCTAATACTAACGTCATTCGTTCTATGTGGCTTTTTAAACATAAATTTAATGCAGAGGGAACTCGTTCACGCTACAAAGCTCGTCTTGTTGCAAATGGAAAATCTCAAGAAGTTGGTATCGATTGCCAAGAGACATTCAGCCCGGTAACCAAACCAACTACATTTTGAGTTGTTCCTCACCTTGCCGTTTCTCAAGATTGGCTGATTCATCAACTTGACGTCAAATATGCCTTTCTTCATGGTAATCTAGAAGAAACAGTCTACATGCATCAGCCACAGGATTTGTTGATACATCAAAACCTGACCATGTGTGTCTTCTCAAAAAGTCTCTCTACGGACTTAAACAATCTCCGCAAGCCTGGTTTCAACGTTTTGCTCACTATGCTACTAAAATTGGATTTGTTGATAGCAAAAGTGATACGTCCCTTTTTGTTTTGTGACATGGTCAAGAGTATGCATATCTCCTCATTTATGTGGATGATATCGTGCTCACATCATTGTCAAATACACTACTCAGGTCAATCATAACCTCTCTCAAATCTGAATTTCTGATGAGTGATCTTGGCCTACTTCAATATTTTTTTTTGGATTTCTATGCACATGGACAGCAATGGCATGGTGTTAAGTCAGCAAAATTATGCAGTGGACATCCTTCTCCGTGACAAATTGTAACCCTTGTGCGACACCGGTTGACACAGCTTCTAAACTCCGAGCTGACATTGGTACACCAGTTGATGATCCTACTCCATCTAGAAGTCTTGCTGGTGCCCTTCAGTACCTCACCATCACTCGTCCTGACATCGCATATACTGTCCCGAAAATCTACCTATATATGCATGATCCTCGTGAACAACATCTCAACGCTCTTAAACGGATTCTTCGCTACATCAAGGGAACAATCACTCAAGGAATTGATTTCAATCGGTCTAGCACGACATCTCTCACTGTATATACAGATGCAGATTAGGCTGGTTTTCCAAACACGCGACGATCTACATCTGGTTATTGCATCTTCTTTGGCGATAACCTCATTTCATGGTTTTCCAAACGTCAACCAACAGTCTCTAGTTCTAGCGCTGAAGCTGAGTATAGAGGAGTTGCGAATGCTATTTCTGAAGCTACATAGATTCAAAACCTATTACTCGAGCTTCATTGTCCCATTACACAAGCTACAATCGTTTATTGTGATAATGTAAGTGTCATCTACTTGTCTACAAATCCAATCAAACATCAACGCACCAAGCACGTTGAACTTGACATCTTGTTTATTTGGGAACAGGTTGCCTTGGTCAAGTCTGTGTTCTACATGTGCCTTCTTCTCATCAATATGCTGATATCTTCACCAAAGGTCTCCCCACCTCCTTATTCAATAACTTCAATTCCAGTGTATAAGGTCTGTAATTCATGACGGTTTGACTGCAGGAGGGTAATAGAATATGAAATCTTATATTCTTTTATGTAATTTAGGAATCAAATTTATAGCCTCCAATGGGCTACACTATCCATATTTGTGTATATAATGTATGTGAATAATAGAGACCAATCCACCGATTGGGAATTTACCTAATCAAGCAGGTGCTAGTTTATGCATTCTCTAATAGAGACGAGGACTTAGATTATGGGCTGCTAAAGCAGCAAGTTCGAGTTGCAGCTCGTCGCTGACAAAGTCATGCATAATTTGTAAGCTTGACGTGAGGAAGGAGTAAACTTGTTTTTGTTATCTTCCTTAAAAACTTGTTTCTTGTTGTAGGGAGCTTGTCCATTTTTGATTGACCTCAAGATTTGAGAGCTTATACGACGACAAAGTCGAGCTGATGAGACAGTGAGGTCGAGCTGATGAGACAGTGAGGTCGAGCTGATGAGATGTCGGGGTCAAGGTGATTAGACAACAAGGTCGAGCTGGTGAGATGACAAGGTCAAGCTGGTTAGATGATGAGGTCAAGCTGATGAGGCGAGACGGTCGAGCTCCAGCGATATATATGAGCTATGCTGAGTTCATGAGGTGAAACCCAATCAAGAGAGCATTAGAGACTGCGTAAGAACCAGAAAATAACTTGCTCCAACGTTTAAGCCGTTAGAGGCTGTATAGGAGTGTTCCGTGCTAGAAACCCCATTGAATGTACACCCATGGTTCTTGAATCCAAAAGCGGGTTTTAGAGCTCGGTCTTCAAACAAAAATTTGCTTTTTTCTTCAGTCTTGATTGTCTTTTGAGCATAACTCGTTGGGGAACCATGCTTTCTTTTTATGTTTTCTTTTTTGTTTTTCTTCTTCTTTGTCTTGTAGAGGCAGTGGAGCTTGAGAACTTCGTAAGAATATATATATATATATATATTATCTCGGTCTTGGTTGAGTCAAAAACATGGTTTTTGGAGCTCGTCTTTAAAAAAGAATTTGATTTCTTGTTCATTCTTCTCAGAGCTTGGTCGTAACTCATGAAACTTTTTCTTCTCTTTTGTTTAAACATAACGATAAATAGTCGCCAGCGATTGGACTAATCGTGAAGCTGCGGAGAAAAACGTGATGGTGAACATAGAAGAGGTGGAAGGCAAATAACTCGTTATCTGCAACGGAGTTTGATGCAATGGACAGTCAATCGTGAAAGTGCCAATAGAAGTGATAATGAATTGATGAGCTACGGTGAAAACCAGTCACGGATCTTGACAAACACGTTGAAAAGTCGTGTGGCTCTTCCGTTTTAAAAAAAAATAATAATTGGAGCTAACGAAAATTCCCCGAACTTGATATTGATTCTTTCCTTGAACCACAAAGATTAACGAAGTTCTGATTTGTGGGTTTAAGAGAATACTATAAAATAAAGTCGAAGTTCTAACAGAATATGAAATATGATATTTTATTGATTATAGCTGAATTTTGAAGGGATCAATCGGGTCGTAGTTCGTTTTATAAGAGAACTAAGGTTTCTAAAAAGAAGTGTAGAAATCTCTGAATCCCGTGGAGAGTGTTTGGAGTACTATCAAAGTTGAGAATGAGTAGAGTATCATTTTGCCTTTATGTCTTCATATATATATCAGTCATCGATGAATTTGGAATACTATCACAGTTCAGAATGGATAAAATGTTTTTTTGCCTTGATATGTTTTCATATTTATATCAGTCATCAAAGCTCTTTCATTTCAGGATAAGGAAATCTCCTTATTTTTCAGATAAAGAAATCTCCATATTTTTCAGAAAATCTTCTTTATCTTTTAATATTAAGCATTTATCTTTCCTTTATTCGTCGTCGTGGTGATTTATATCTTTTAAAATAGTAGCCAACATGAGATTATGTTAAAAATAATCAAGTAACTAAATGAGCTAATCTAAATTTATTTGTTGCCGACGTGGTGATTTATATCTTTTGAGTAGCCAACATGAGATTATTAAGTTAAAAATAATCAAGTAACTAAATGAGCTAATCTAATTTTAGAAAGGGCTTTAAGAGAGGTGCTAAGACCCTCCAACAATATATGAGAAGAGTAAAGAAAAGACTTGTAAGTAGATTACAAAAAAATTCTAGTAATATTTTCAAGTAACGAAAATATGTGTTAGATTGATCAAAAATAAGTACATTACAAAAAAATTCTAGTAATATTTTTAAATAACGAAAATACGTGTTATTGATCAAAAGAAGGAAACGTGTCACAACCCGATCTTGATAATAAATCTTTTATAATAGGCTATTGTTATTAGGTTGTGAGGTGAATTTTATTTTAATAAAAAAAAGAAAATAATCCCAAAATTATTTTCTTTGTAGCGCAAAATAAAACCCTAAAGACATCTACAAAAAGTTCTGAGAGTAAAAATGATTTTATCTATGGATATTTTTCATAAATTCTCTCAGCAGCCGTCAGTTTGCATCTATTCTAATCTTATATATTGCAGGAAATTTTTCGTCAATTTAGAAGGACCCCAATCACAATTTGGTATCATTGGAAAGCTCTCAGATTTCCAGAACATGTGAGCGTTCTCAATTCAGAGGTATATTATGTGAGTTTTCGTCATTTTATTATGAAATGTCAATGTGTTGAAACCGAATTCTGGTAATACGTTTCAAGTTTTGTGGAAGAATTTTATGAGGGATTTTATCAATAAACCGTAAACAACTTTGTGACGATCTATGCATGTATAGAAAGCCCTGAGTCTCAACTTTTCAGAAAGATTTGGTTCAGTAAGATCAGAGTTATGTGATGAATATTATTGCTGTTTCTTCTCACCGGATTCATTCTATCCGATAATCTAACATCCGGAAATCTGTCCAGTTATTATAGAAGAAGCAAACAGATAATCAAACCTTCTATAATTGATATGAAATTTGATAAACCGTTCCTGACCCTTATATTAATCCATGGTCAAAAGCGGATTGTAATTCTGATCAATGACTGGGAAGTTATGGATGTTTTTCTTGGAAGTTATGAATATGTAAGCATAGAGAAGAGAAGTTGTGGCTCAGATTCTACAGTTATCCGTTTGAGCTGATTCTTTTGTAAGATGATTTATAATCTATGGATATAGGTGTCTGTAAATTATCTTGGTGTTAGCAATATTGGTTTAGTTATAAATATTTTGTCGGAACTTGTTTTCCCAGCCCACAGATAAGTCCAGATAAGATGTTTGGTCAAGCAGATCAATCAGTATCGTAGTGAAACTTTGCAGATATTTTCATGACACATAGAACTAGTTCTTGGTGGAAAGAAATCATATTTGGGGTTCAAGAAGTTTAAGGAAATGTGATATAAAAGTAGTGTCAATGCATCTGTCCGAAAATTGGAGAAAAGAGAATGAGTTGTTCTACATCGCCAAGTGGCTAACGTGAGGGTCTGTGATCTGTGGATTCATGTTATATAATATTATAGTTTAATAAGATTATATACTGGTTTCTGAGATAATGATTGATGTATTTAGTGTAAAGAGTTGTTAAAATATTAATAGTATGAAATGTAATTATGTTATATTGAGATGTGAAGTTGGATAAAGATTATGTGTTTTGTTATGTCAGACTGAGGACGAGGACATGACGATCCCGTCAAAGCTCGTAAACCGGCTGACGAGCACAAGGTGGTGTACGACCTATCGAGATAACGGTCAGCCCTAGGTCATGTTATAAGTGTGCAAGTTGTGAAATGTGAATGTGATAAGTGAATAAGATTGGATAGTATTATAAAATTTGTTATATGATGCATGATTAGTTTTAGATTTAGTATATTGGTTTATTGAATTATATTCTTGTTTAATGTGAATCAAGTGGGCGGATATGATCACCTCACTAAGTAAGTCACTACTCACCTATTTATTTTTCCCCTTTTTAGTGTGTGCAGGTTGTTTCTTGTGGTTCAAGTTAGGATCTCTTTCTTTTCCCCTTTTTAGTGTGTGCGGGTTCTTTCTTGTAGTTTAAGTTAGGACGCAAGACCTAGGGCTACAAATGACCAGGGACGGGTTTTACAATTTTCACCTATAATGCCTTAAACGCCAATACCGGTGAGCCTCCATGTCCTCTCATTAGGCCCATGGGCCATCCCACCTCTGTCCGACGGTTGTGCGTTAATCCGGAGATTCCAAAGTCATGATATACTGACCCTGCATGACCGTTTCCCATGTTTTGGCCTCACTCACACGGTACCGTAAATGATTTCCAGGTAGGTCACCCATCCTTTTGACTACCCCAGCTTAACCGCGCTTAACCTTGGATTTTTCTCTCAATCTGCAACCAAAAAGATAAGTACACTTTGGTGACATAGGTAGCCAAATCACCAAATTTTTGTTATCATTCTCAAATATTGTTTTATGGTTGCATGTATGATCTTTTTGGAGCTCTTAGTCATGAGGCCAAAGGCCCAAAGATCATTAAGTGCTATGTTGTATGTGTTTGAACACTTATATTTAAACAAAGGCGTATTTTGTATCTTGTCTGGATTTTTTCTGATATTAGCTTCGTCCAACCTTATATAAGTTTTATTCCATATAGGGGTTGGAAATCGTCGAGAGAGGCAGTATAGAGGATGGATCGAATAGGGCTTTGGGTTCTTTTTAGAGATTTGGTGGTACCGTTCTTAGTGTCCATCAATATAGCATTTTCAGATTTGTTTAAAGTTTGATGTGCATGTTTGATTACTGCACGATTAATTAGTCACTTTTAACATAGACTGATTTGATAATACAAGGGTCTTCTATGTAAACTGCTTTGAAGGCGAAATTGAATCACATAGTGATATGCAGGTTGTTGCTAAGCTCACCTTGCCCATTTTTGAGGTTGTATAGCAAAGCACCTGAGATACATCATCATTTTGTGACCTTGGTCTATATGTTGGTTTAAAGATACTGTTGTAATGAAGCAGAGTAGAGACTCTGTATGAGATTATGGTGTTCAGAAACGTATACAAACAACCTTGCCACATCTATTGCAAAGAAAGGATGAGTTTGACCCACTGAAATAACCATACTTCCATAACATATCCACAACCACTAACATTGCATTAAACCATTACACTTGTGGTAACTGATAGACTGGAAATAGTCTCATTTATTCTACTGCAAGTGTACAACTTATAATTGTAATACTTTAGATTCGATTATAGAGGACCAGTGTCACGCTATGATTCTGCAAGATTTAAGAACAAAGCTAAGAAAGCAATGGTTGGTTTTGTTGGTTTCAGTAACAATGACTAAGCAATAAACGGTTTAAATTAAATAAAGACAAATACTAGACCAGGGCAATTCGCAGGATCTCCGAGGTAGCTACCAAACAACTATTCAGGGCAAAATTTAACACAATCTAGAACTCAAACATAAACATATAATAATCCACATTCGTCGAATTATTAACTTCATTTAACAACCTAGCATTCTAAACTGTTGCTTGAACCTAGCAATGGTAAACGGGCATTAACGAGTAGGTTTGATATGTTTACGATCTTCCTTAGGATCAACTGTTGTTGGCTAAGGACAGACCGCTCATCAAGGTCTCTTCTAGCAACCTATTACACTTTTGATAAATAGACAAACCTAATATTGCAGATTGAGTGATCAATTCAACCTAAGCATTAAGACTAACGATGGTGAAGATAATCGGATTTAAGCCCTATTTGCGTTCAATATACTAACTCATGAAATCCCTTGAAACGGCCCTAATCTAGCAAAGAGAAATACTCAGACATGAAAGTAGAGAAGACAACAACTGAAAAAAAATTCATGACCGATATATAAGCAATAAAATGGG
>KE154474.1:12984-36005 GCA_000411075.1 Sisymbrium irio | reverse complement strand
AAAAAAAAAAAAAAAAAGAGAGAAATAAAAGGCTGATGATCATTGCTCTTAGTGATAAAGATACTCTCATACAAAGAAAAATTATGCTTTAAAAGCAACACACTAGAGTAACTGAAAAAAAATGTCAACTAAAATCATAAAATTGATCAGATGTTCAAAGGAGTTGTTATCAAGTATATGGAGACTGTGGTTTCTCTATCAAGTAACAACAAAGAAGAATTTTATTCCACTCTCAAATCTAAAAAATTTTGGAGTTATATTTTTTTTCTTTACACTAGATTTTGACCCGCGTTTCGAAAGCGCGAATCATTTTTAAAAGAATTTAATTTTAATAGAAAAGAATATCTATATTTTTAATTTTTAGTTTACTTAATGTTTTATTAGTTTTTAAATATTTAGTGATTATAAATAGTATATTTATATTTGAAATTTTTAGATGTCTTAACAGTATTATTTACTATAGATGTACTATATTTTAATCTATTAGAGAACAATATTTTTAATTTTTTTTTTTAGTTCATTTAATTTTCATAATGGTCTAAATATTTTACATGTTTAAAATTTAACCCTGCAATAGACATAATTCCGTAAAAAACATCAATTCTAACTCGTCTGTCATATTGTCAAGTAACATAAATATTGAGTAATTTCAAATTTACTAAACTAAACATATTTCTATCTAATTTAAATCAGACACAATTTTTTCTGTTATTTTATTTTTATTTACCATTTGAATTAACATTATAAGATTTTCATTTTTATTTTTATTTTTAAAATTAATTTTCATAACTTATTTTAGTATTTTATAACTATTTGGAAAAAGAAAAGATATGAAAAATAATTATTTTAGATTATCTTATAACTAAAAATGGAAATATATATATATATATATGTTCAAATTTAAAAAAGATATTAAAAGATATTATGAATAAATTAGTTATTGTTTTGACCATTTTATCATGAATGAAATTTTAAAATATTTAGTAATTGTAATGAAAAACAGAGATATAAAATTATAACTTAAAGAAAAATTATATTTGTAACCTAATAAAATGAAAAACATAATATAGCTCACTAGAAACTTCTTCTTTTAACTTTGCGAGTTTGGTTTACCGACGGTCTGGTTTTATTTATTTATCCTGTTAATATGTTAAATCGGTTATCAATCTTTTTGGTTTTGTTTATAATCTCCGATCTATATCGGTTAATAGTTCTGTTGCATCGGATTTTATGTCTGACGATGTCCAGTTTTTTTATTCTTCTTTCCTCTTTATTTTATGTTTTATTCCATTTAGTAGATATGGATCTATCTCTTTTCATCGCATGCTTGAGATTTTATTTTGGGGTGTTGGTGTAAATCTTTTTCTTTATTGAGCCGACGAGTGCTGTTGGCAAAGTTTCCCCATCAAAATGAAGATTTCAAGTTGTCGGATTAAGCTTATTGATTTGGTTTCGGCGTGTTTTGCGGCTAAATCTACTGAAGTTTTTTCTTTGTTTGGAATTCGGTGATTAGACGAAGAATAGAGGAAGGTGTTAAAGCATGGTTTTAGAGAAAAGAGCTTTATGTTGGATTTGTTCCTTCTGTGGACAGATCTACATGTTCTCCGGTGACGCAAGTAGCAGTATCGGCGGCGGCTTCTTTTCCTTCATCTCTTCATCAAGAGGTGCTCGTATACATGGGCTAGGTTTAAATTTTAGTTGGGCTTTGATGTTTGAGATGTTGTAATACAAAACCTTGTAATATTTGCCCTTTGGGCTTTAATGAAATCTGATGTTTGACGAAAAAAAAAAAAATTAAAATAGAGTTTTTGTATATGTTGTTGCAGATGCTTAAAAAAATGATAATATAGATTTAAGTTTAATGATGGCAGATCAAAGAGCTCTTGAGAAAGACATTCTTCGACTCCACAAACAGATGGAGGAAGCAAGATCCATCAGTACTTAAACTATTTACATTGATTCATTTTAGCAACACCATTCTTTATGCTCCACATCATCTTTTCTCTTTTTCATGTAATATTTCAACATTTTTTTCTTTTCAATGGTTTTACTTAAAAAACTTCAACACTCTACTCCACTATTTTTATTTAAATAATTTTAATTTTGGTATATTTTGCTTTTGGAATTATATATTTCTAATGACAATTAAATTACAACAATAAAGTTTTTATAATTTTAGTTATAATTTTTTGTTATTTGGTTTTTAAATAATTTTAGAAGTAATAAAACTAAAATAAAAATAAAGTAATGATGAACTTTTTTATGTCGAAATCAAATGAACCAAATTTATATTTGTAGAGAAAAAAGAATGATAAATTTTAGTATAAAAATAAAAAAGAAAAAGTATAATTTGATATGAAATAATTGAGTTCACATTATTAAGATGAGAGAAATATTTCATCAACCAATTACAAATTACCACTTTATATCAATATACAGTTCAACGTATGACTTTTTAAATTCATTTATTCTATTAGTTTTCAACCAATTAAAATATGAAATGATATTTAAGAGACCTTTTTTAAAAAAATTTTAACATGTTATAAATTATCAACATAATTTTTGCCAGCACAATTTCAACATTCGTTATAATTATTCAACAGTTGATAATAGTCAAGAGATTGTATAACTAATAGATCAAACGTCCAAGGTTATCAGACATGGAAATGCCACCAGCAGCTTCCACTTCCTCATCTTATTCGCCTCTACCGTATTATTTAGTTTTTATAAAAAGTGACTATATAATTTTTTGGAATTACATTGTTTTATTAAAAATGTGATTTTATTTTTGTAGTTGTGTAAACATAAAATTTAGCAATTTTAATTTTTTTTAAATTGTTTTTTATGAAAAAGGTATGATTTTGCAATTCTAATAAAAATTTTTTTTTGATATTGATAAAAATTTGTATTTTTGTTGTTTTGACAAAAACATGAATTTTGGTAAAACAATATATTTTGTCAAAATATTATTTAATAAAAGTAGTAAACATAAACTATACTAACTTTCTATTATTTTAAGGATTATTTTAGCCAATTATTTCACAAATTATAAACTCTACTTTTATATAGTATAGATTCACTTTTTAAAATGGAATTGATTTGCATATACATGCAGATTCTAAAGTGTTTAAATTAACAATATTTAAGCATTTACATATAGATGCATGGATATGGTCCATATGGAGAGCAAGTAAAAAGCCTTTTCATCAATTAGATAAATTGTATGTTGTGTACACACATACACCACACATAAAAAGAAGATATATAGACATGTTATACAAACTGGCACAACATATTATAAAAAAATTTCAATTTTCTAAAAAATGACATATGTTCGTAGATAGAAAGACATCTTATCAACATAAAATTTTATAAAAAATGACATATGGAGAACAAGTAAAAAGCCTTTTCTACGAACAAATTTATTCCAATTTGAGTCTTTACATAGGATCTCCAATAAACATTATAAATGGTTATGTTTTTTACAAAAAAAAAAGTAGATACTTAATTTTTTTAAATAAAAGATCTTTCTAAATATTCTTCTTTAAGTAACATAAAACAAGAATATAAATAGTATGTTCCCGGTTTATATTTTTATTATAATGAAAAGCCATCTAAGGACGAAGACAGAATAAAATCTAACATCTTAGTATAAAAGTTCCAAAAAAAATGATAAGAGAAAACCGTTGTTGACTTTAATCTCAGCTCTGGTTTCGATTTCAGTTTTTGTTTTGATCTAGTAATATCAACACAACCTTTCCAAGAACATAATCAAAAGTTGAGAAGTTGTTACGTTGACCGAAGGGTGAATAGGTCAAAAATGTAACAGGTCGTACACGCGCTTATGAGTAGTGGACACTTCTTGTGTTTGCTTAGGTTGTTGCCTCTAGTATCAAACCGTTGATTTTAATATTCAATCCATTCTTCAAATAATAAGAAACTAATAGATATTGACTCGCTCACTCTTTTGTAGTCTTTCACTATGCTTTTGTTTTTTTTGAAAAAAAAGTTTTGTGGGTCATGCATGTACCAAATTCCTGGTAAATTCCTAATAAATTCCTATATAATAGATATCTAAGGACTTGAAATATTGTCATCAAGAAGCTTCTACATCTCAAAGACTCAAACGATCTAGCTCTCATCTTGTTCTCTCTGTCTTTTAAAATATATCGGAAATTTCTCAAGTTTTACTGTACTCTCAGCCATGACCGCTCAGGTACAACATCTCTTTCATATATATTCTCTCTGGAAATAATTATATTTTAGTTTAGTGATGGTTGATTAATCTTTAAATATAAAATAATTAATCATACTATTGTTTTAAAATCTAAAATGTGCAATTAACCGTACTAATATCGGGTTTTCAAATGATAGAAATCTGTGCTGCAATTGAGGTTTCACGAAGAAAGAATTAGGACGAAAGTGATGGTGAAAGTTTCTCGGTTTCCAGGTATATATGTTTATAAATTTCAAAATTTATAATATCTTAATTAATTTTAGTTAAGTTTGGGAAAATAACTAAACACTCTTTTATGATTTGTTAAAAACTTTTAGGGGTTACTTCAATAACAATGGATGACAAAACCGGGAATTTGACAGTAGTTGGCGAAATTGATGTACCGAAAATCATAACGAAGCTAAGGAAGATATGTATCGCAGATATCGTAACAGTAGAAGTTGTTAAACCATCTGAGAAAAAGCCTGAAGCTAAACCGGATGCACCTAAACAACCTGAGATTATTTCCTATCCGGTTAACTACCCGTACCAGTTTTATCCTTCCTATGCAACTTCTCACTATCAACCACTACCATACGCGAATTATCGTATCGTGGAGGAACCAAATCCTACTTGTGTGATTATGTAATTTTTCTAGAATTGTTTTTGGAATAATGAGTGGTATAGTTGGGTAGCACTTAATTTTTTGAAGAGTCTATTTTTGGTGGGGTATTTCATTTGTAATACACATGTCTTTTCTGAGCTTCTTCGGAATAAAAATTAAAAAAATAGTCAAATTCTGAATGATGAACTTGATCTTAAAATCACTTTTCTGAACTTTCTACTTTTAATCATCTACCACTAATTAAATCATTTTTTCTCGCGGTTTCACTCACGTAGAAGGTAGACAGTATATCAGCTCTTGTGAGTAGTTACCTCGGCCCATCCTCAGGTTTTCCACATCGGTCAAGTCTCAGAAGGTCCCTTGAATATATGGTTCCGCCTGGTGGATTTGGAAGAAGTGTATTTGCATATGAACATCTGTCTCCAAATTCTTACTCTCCGGTTCACGGACAGAGACTTCCTCGAGAGTACTCTACTCAATTCATGGGCAGCATCAAATACCATATGGTCTACAGACATTCACCATCTGGGGAAAGATACTTGGCTTTGCCCAATCACAGGTCTCCTCGTAACTCACCACATGACCACATAGGAGGAGTGTAAAATATGTAACAAAGGTTTTTTGTTTTCAAGGTAGTCATTTTTTAGCCACAACAACCTCAAAATTTATTTACAGTTTAGGGCGTAATAAGCAAAAAAATTTGCTCCTTGTAATTGCCATTTCATTAGGATGCTAAATGTTTATGATTTATTCTCAGTTTTTTTAGTCAACCTCAGATACATCAATATCACTATCTAAGTAAACCTCTGGCTCTTCATCATCTGGTTTCTCTTCATCTTCGGTATCTGTTCCTTCTTGTTCTCGTTGAGCTGCTCGAGCCATCGCAGATTCTAGCCTTGTGCTTACTGTTTCCCATGACACAAGCTTTTCCATGAATATATTTATGTATTCAGGTCTTCGGTTCTGCGCAGAAACACAACAACATGACAATTGAGCACAACTGCTTTCAAAATTTAGTGAAAAAGTCATTCAGCATTTTGATCTTACCTCAAAGTCCAGATAATAAGCGTGCTGTTTGGCACAAAGACGAAAAAGAAAGGTCAGCCAGGGATGAAAAAAAACAATCTTTCTAGGTGAAATTGACAGAGAGAGATGGATAGCCAATATTATACCTCCCATGTATCAATGGTGAGAAGTGGCTGCACATAAAAGGATGGACAAAATGTGTGAGGAAATCAGAATTCACAGCATACAACAAAGGTTCATCTATATTTTGGAAGGTTTAGACACTTACAGAATAGTCCCATACGAGTGGATTTACTGCATTGGGAGTTTTTACTATTACAAGCTTCTTGTCTTCTTCTTTTGGAAGCGGATTTACGGCATTTGCAACGTCAAGTCTATTTGCCTTGTCTGCATCAGTGGATCCTCATAAGCTTTAGTAAGTGGCGGGTTTGCATTTTTTCTAGTGAAAAGAGAACGAAAAGTTAAAAACACTCACATGCAAGCCAAGTCCAACCCGAACCAAAGTTGGAGGCTGCAGCTGCCTTGAACCTTTCTAAAAAGTCATCGAAAGACCCGAAATCTCTCTCTATCAGTCTGAGGAGATCTCCACTTGGCTTTCCTCCACCTCCAGGTTGAATAGACTCCCAGAAGAACTCGTGGTTCCATGCCTGCAAATTCCATCATATACCTCAATTCACATTCAACTAAAATGAGAAAGGAACCCATCAAATATTAAGAATCGTGTGGGTCCAATACAGTTTACAGCAAACTTATATGCATCATGTCATTTAACCAAGTGATTCATTGTCACGTTTTAGTGTATGTAGCTATCTATGGCAGTATATCCACATAACCTGAAGAGTTTCAACACCAATACTGCTACTTATATGTAATACAAAGCACTTTATGTGGTCCAGTCTAATTTCCACAAATTTACTTTAGTAGATAGAACTTGTTTCCTTTTTTTCCAGGAACACCGGTGGGAGAAACTGGAGAATGAATGTTTGCCATTACCTGTGCGGCGTTGTTGAACGCAGGAAGCATATTGCCTTTGTTGTATGAAAGAAGCACAACCTCTTCCAATGACAATCCATCTAGATCTGTGCCTACGATTTGCTTGTTCAGGTTCTCTACATAAGTTTTGTGATGCTTGCCCCAGTGATAATCAAGAGTTTCCCGGCTCATATGTGGTTCTAGAGCATCCTACCATAGATCAAAACACGCCCGAAGACAGACACAGAGTGAGCAACATCGCCCATTTGCTTCCAACGCAGCAACCAAAACATATCTTTAATTCTTTTAAGTATATAATTCACAGTTTTGATCTCCTTACATTCATAACATTTCATCACAACTACCACATTAGAGTTGCTAGTAACCATCAAATATTCAAATCTAAAAGCTAAGACTTTCAAGCTACTCGTTGCCTATTCTTGATAATTTAGTTCAAGAAAACGTACAAGAGGATATGGAGGCGGCTTAAGCTCAAATCCCGCTGTGATAACACCAGAAACAGCCACTTTTCTCGATAACTGCCTCTGCCCAAATCCAAAAGAAAAAAGAAAATGAGAAATCAAAGAATGTGTTTCTGAGTTGTCAAGAAATAGTTGTGATATCTTAAGAACTAAAACAAGTTCAAGTTCCACTCAAACATTTCATCAAACACTATATGTGCATAGTTCTTTGGTCATGTTAGTACAGAGAATAGAGCTCTGTATAGAAGTTATCAGTTGATTCAAACTTGAACGAGAGAAAAAGAAGTTGAAAAGACAAAACCTTTTCGTTTCTTTTCCATTGCATTCGCCGGTTTGGCCCTGAAACTTCACCAACAACAAAACCCATATTAAAAACCAAATAATTCATAGCAAGTGAGAGAGAGAAGAAAGAGAGAGAAGTAAAGACCTTGAGAAGGAAGCAGAGAGCACGACCAGAGAGACGAGGAAGTGGCTGTAAGTGTAACTGTCATCATCTTTCCGCAAAGCGTTACTGATTAATGTCTGCAACAACTATACATAAACACACTCTAGATAAGCTTTATTATGCTACAACATAGTAAGAGCAACTCGAATGATAGGTTTATGTGGAGTTCTGATCCAATTTTTTAGTTAAAAAAAATAAAAAATGGAGAGAGAAAAATAGAACCAACTCTAAAAATGGAGTTTTTGAAACCTCTTTTAAACATTTTTAGAACCTATTATGACACATATCTTTCTGTTAGTGATTTAATCTTTTTCAATTTAATTAATTTAAAAAGAAATTTTAAAATAATAATAAAAAATGTGTATAAGCTTCAATTTGAGTCTCTAACCATTGGAGATGGTCTAAGCACTTCCATTTCCATTGATTTTCAAAACTAAAAATAAATAAAAAGTCATTAAAAAAAGGAGAAAAATGATATACTGCTGAAAGAGTATCTCAAATGGGATAGCTTGAAAACTTGGTATTGACATATGTTTATTTATAATTGATTTATTTTTTACTTACAATTCAATTTTAATAATGTAACTTAGTTTATTATAAATACTATTATTATATTGTATACAATCCCACATGAATATCTGAACCAATGAGAATATTCTTATATATAATAAAATATGTTTTTTTAGAATTACGAGAATGTATTACATGTCTCTTTTTAGATATTTTTAACACAATTTTCTTATTTTATTTAACTATATTATTTTCTCATTTAATTGGGCCAAAAATCTGATTTTGTTATTGTGATAAAATTATATATTTTATTAATTTATCAATAAACATTTATATTATAGTAATTCATCTTATAAAAAAATTATTATAAAACACATTTTTATCAATCTATATTCGATATTATGTAAGCAAATATTTTATTAATAAATTAATATTTATTTAATCTTTAATCCATTTGAAAATTTCAACAAAATTAAAATTTTAAAACTTCCAATCTTATATTTTTTTCCTCATTTAGTTAGTTTACTCTTTATATGATAATGATATTTATGTCATAAACTGATAATAAGTTTGTGATAAAAGTAAGAAATGTGTTTATTTTTTATTTTTATTTTTAAAAGAATGATCAGTCATTATATTAATTCTAATGAAGATTTTCTTATTTGTACATTTTAAATGAAAAAAAAACAAATGATTAATTAATAAATTGAAAAAATTGACTTGTTAATTTAAAATTTAAATATTAAAAAGAAACAATCCATTTTCAGTCAAATTAAAATTCATTTAAAGGGAAAATGTATATTCATGAAATATATTGTAACATCCTCATTATGGTATATGGAAACTTATATGAAGATATTAAAATAATTGATTTGGCTACCTATGTCACCAAAAATGCACTTACATTTTCGGTCGCACATCCAGAAAACTTCAGGGTTAAGCGTGCTTGAGCTGGAGTAGTCAAAGGATGGATGACCTACCGGGAAATCATTTGCGGTACCGTGTAAGTGAGATCAAAATACAGAAAACGGTCATATGGTAATTGCATGGTCAGTTAATCATGACTTTAGAACCTTATGATTAATGCACCGACCGTCGGACAGTGGTGGACCAACCCATTGGTCTAATGAGAGGACATAGGAGTTCACTAGTCGGGGCGTTATAAGTGGTATCAGAACTGGTTAGCCGTCTCAGTGCTGACCTGGAAGGCGATCTGGGACTGGTGTGGGTTTGCAACGAGGACATTGCGTGCTTGAGTAGGGGTGAAATGTAACATCCCGATTTCTGGTATATGGAAACTTATGTGGAGAGGTTAAAATAGTTGATTTGGCTAGCAATGTCGTCAAAAGTGCACTTACCTTTTCGGTTTCATATCCAGAGAAAATTCTAGGGTTAAGCGTGCTTGATCTAAAGTAGTCAAAGGATGGGTGATCTATCTGGAAATCATTCGCGGTACCGTATGAGTTATGTCAAAACACGAGGAACGGTCATGGTGATTGCAGGTTCAGTAAATCATGACTTTGGAACTTTTCAATTAACGCACCGACCGTCGGATATGGATGGTCAAATTTTGAGGTTTTTTCAACTCCAACCCACCCCTCATATCCCCAAATTTTGAGATTTTGAATAGTGACCCCTCAAATTTGAGGTTTCACTAATGAAAACCTCAAAATACTGTTTACTTTATATTATAGTTTTTCTACTTTTATAAATGTTAACATAGTTTTATTAACTTTTTATAATTTCATTTTAGTTCTTTTATTTACATATATAATAAATATTTCAAATATTATACCTATTTATTTAATTATATACATATAAAAATACATTAAAATTCATTTATCACTTTCAAAATGCTTTGAATGAATATTTTTAAAAATAGTTTTAATGAGTAATTTGATATTTGAAATGAAGTTTAATAAAAAAAATTGTGTGTGTTTATCATAATTTTATAACTTTTATCATTTTATAGTATTTTATTTATTAAAGAGTTATGTAATATTTTTTTATAATGTACATTTATTTATATTTATAAACTTTTATCATGATAATTAATTATTATCAATCCTGAGTATTTTAATGCAAAATTCAAAAAAATTTAAAGATATATTTGAGGTTTCAACATTGGAGTAGTTGATCCTCAAATCCTTATTTTGAGGATATTGCACCCTTAAAATGAGGGTTTGAGTTGGAAAGGCTCTAAGTTGTTCCTTGTTGTCCATAGTGTCCAGACAACCCATGCTGCGAGGTTTCCTGCTTGCACTCTAATTGGTGGAAGTCCTATTAGGTCCTTACTCGCTTTCCACCCTTCCTTGAAAGACTGGACATTGAGTGGGTTGAAACCAGTTTGGGTCGGACAGAATTTCCAGACTTTCCAGACTGAAGAGGATGTGAATTATAGTCTCTGGCTCTCCACATCGTTGCAGGATGGATCTACCTGAATATGACGGTCTAGCATTCGAGCACCAACCGGTAAGGCTCCTTGTCTCGCTTTCCATAAGAACATCTTGATCTTTGGTGTGGTTGGTACTCTCCATATATCCTTTTGCCACTTTGTGCCATCTTTTCTAGGTATATTAGGAAGTTGTTGTTCATAGGCACTTCTTGAGATATAGTATGATCTCTTTATAATGTGGTAGGATTTCAGCTATTTTTTATTTATCCCACATTGATGTATCCGGTAGTATGAGCACCGAAACTCTAATGTCTTGTAGATCTTGTTGAACCAGTCCTATTGGGGTTAGTCTTTTCTCAGGGTCCAGCCATGGGTCATACCATACTGAGATAGACTCACCATTTTGACCGCCCATCCAACATTATATTTAATAAGGTCTCTGCCAATAAGAACCTCTCTCCACCCATGGGACATGTCCAAGGTTGGTGTGCAGGTAAGTAGAGAGCTTTCGTTGCCATATTTACCCATTAGGACTTGTGCAAGGAGGCTATTCGGATTTTGTAGTACTCTCCAGCTTAGCTTCCACAAGAAAGCATCATTAAAGCTCTGAATGTCTCTGAATCCTAGCACCCCCCCCCTTTTCTTTTGGTTTTATTAGAGTAGTCCAAGATACCCAAGCCATACTCTGTTTGTCTGCTTTTGAGTCCCACCAAAATCATGTTAGAGCTGATTGTATGAGTTTTCAAAATGATATAGGTAATTTGAAGGTGGTTGTGGCATACGCAGGCATTGCTGACAGGACACTCTTCAGCATTATCAGCTTCCCTGCAGCATTTAGGTGTCTTGTCGTCCAGCTCAGAGCTTTCTGCTGGATCTTGTCGACAATCGAGGTAAATAAATCATTTTTTCTTCTTCCGAAATGTTTTGGGAGCCCCATATACTTTCCGGTTGCGACTTCTTTACTTATGCCTAATTCTTCCTTGACACTTTCACGCATATGGAGCAGGGTTTTCTAGCAAAAGTGATAGACAAAATTTCCTTATTTATATATTGTCCAGTGGCTGTCTCATATTCTATAAGTATTCTCTTTAGACTCTTGGAAGCTTTGGTACTTTCCTTGCAAAAAAAACATTTTATCATCTACGAAAAGTAGATGGTTTAGACTCAGGCTTTTCCTGGCTACTTTGATTCCTCTTAGCTTCCCTCTTAGCTGAGCTGCATTGCAGAGTCCGGAGACGACTTCACTGCAGAGAATGAAGATGTATGGTGATAGAGGATCACCTTGCCTTAGTCCACGCTCTGGGCCTCTGGTAGAACTGCTCCTGTAGGTGTTCCATTAATTAGGAAGGTATCAGAGACCGATGTAATGCATTGCATAGTCCATTGAATCCATTTAGGATGAAAGTCGAATCTTTCCAGTGTGAGTTGTATAAAGTCCCATTCGAGTCTGTCATGTGTCTTGTTCATGTCGGTTTTGACAGTCATTACAAAATGTTTCTGGGCTTCTGAAGTTTTTAGGAAGTATAGGATCTCATGAGTAATTAACACATTGTAAGCTATTGCTCTTCCTTTGACAAAAGTGGATTAGTTCTCAGAAATTAGGTGTGGTAGTACCGATTGCAACCTTCTAGTGAGCAGTTTCGAGATGATTTTATAGTAGACATTGCATAAAGCAATTGATCTGTAATCAGCCACTTTCTTCGGTCCATGCAGTTTAGGTATTAGTCGCACATGTGTTTTGTTGATCCTTGTTGGTAGTATTTCAGTTCTGAAAAACCTGATGACTTCTTCTGTAATTTTAGGTCCGATTGTGCTCCAGTTTGAGTGGTAGAAGCTTGCCGAGAAACCATCTGGTCCTGGAGACTTTTCCGGGTGAATGGAGAATTTCCTCAGCTGTCGGCTCAGTAGTAAGTTGTTGGTTCATTTCTGCAGTAACCTTAGGTGATATCGCCTTCTTTATCAATTCTTCCTAGTTTCCTTGAGTATCTGTAAATATCTCTTGGAAATACTTAGATATAACTTTGTAAATATGTTCTTCCTCATAGTAGGCAGTTCCAGCATTATCTTCTAGTACTGAGAACTTGTTCAGGGCTTTCCTTCCTCTTGTTACTGCATGGAAATAGCTTGTATTTTTATCTCCTAGACTCGGACATAGTAGCCTTAATCTTTGTCTCCAGAATTTATCTTCTTCTTTATAGGCTTGCTTTAACTCAATGTTTATTTGGCAATAAGGTTTGTATTGGATAGGAAACTGGTCATCGCTTCATCTAGAGCTTTCCGAGTTCCTTCCAGTTTCACCTTGCTATTTCTTTGTTGTGTTTTATGCCATTGAATTATAGCCCTTCTAATTCTGGAAATGTGAGTTTCCACTGTTGTATTTCTTGACTCTTTCCAGGTTTTTGAAACTAACTCATGGACATCCTTATTATCTCTTAGTCTTCTGTCATATCGGAAAATTCCTTTGCCTCTCTTTCAATTAGGTTCAAGATGGGAGATAATCGGCTTGTGGCCAGATTCCTCAAAAACATAAGTATTCGCTTCTTGCTGCTGGGATTTTTTCTGCCCATTAACTGTTAACCATTGCCTGATCAAGTCTGCATCTGACAGTGTAGCTTGACCGGTTTCCTTTCCAGGATAAGGGATCCCCCGAGTGTTGGAGATCATAAAGATCGCATTTGAAGATAAAGGATTGGAAGTCCAAAAAAGAGCTTTCAGGTCTGGTTATTCCCCCGGTTTTTTTTTGCATTATTAAGTATGTCATTGAAATCACCTGAGATAAACCAGGGCATCTCTCTGGCTGCTTGTAGGGCTGTAAGTTTTTTCCAAATGACTTTCCTTTTTTTTTCTTGTTAGGATCCGCACATAGAAATGTATTATGGAAAGCTTTCCCTTCATATTTGATTAGCGCATCAATGAAATTTTTGTAAGAGGTAAGAATTTCCACTTCTATATCTTGGTTCCAAAATAAGGCAAGTCCTCTTACTCCATGACCTTAATGTGGGATTAGGTGGTTGTTTTCGTAATTTGTCCATTGGAGATTTTGCAGGACAAACTCATTCTGATTTTTGGTTTCCGAGAGGAAGAGAATGTCAGGACCTGATGTTTTATGCAGGTCTCTCGGTCGCTGTACTGTCCAAGGATTTCCTAGTCCTTGGCAGTTCCAGCACACGATGGTTAAGGAAGAGGATTGGACGGAGGACGAAAATCCACTCGCCTCCTTGTGATTTATGGGATGAGAGATATTGGTGGCCCATCTGAAGCATGCTGGACCGGGGTCTAGTTTAATTCAGCATTAATTGATGTATTCTCACCATCCGACCTGATGTTTGCTCCTCCTGCAGTGGCCACTGGTTCAGCAATAGTCTTTTTCCGGCCTCTCGACACTTTTTTTGTCGAGACTGATCTCCGAGATGGCGATCCTCTAAGTAGAGGTCCTTTCTTTATGTTTTTTTGTTACCGTCAGTCTCTTTTTTTGGGCTGTTACTCTGTCTTCGCACTGAAGGTCATCCTCTCTTCTTCTTTGTGATTTCTGTAGATACCTCATTTTTTTGGGCGACTGGTAAGAAGTCTCATCAGCTTTTCCTGATCTGAGCGATTCTTGCATTACAATTCCTGACCCTGTCCCAGTATACGGCTCTTATGTTGTGCTGTGGTAAGGTGTTTCTTCCTGTCCTAGTTCTAGTTGGGATCTTACCGTAGCTGCGAGGATAGAAGCTGCTGTTTTTGTCATTAGGTTATCCACTTCACCTTGTAGCACTCGTTGTATCTTTGCCTCCTTTTCTTTAAGATTACTGCAATTTGTAACCTCATGTAGTTCCTCGATAACTTGTTCTACAGTTTGGTTTGTTAATGGGAATAACTGCATTGGTGGTTCTTGTGATTTCTGTCTCTCACCGGCTTGGTTGTGGGGGAGGAGTGGAGCTTATTAATTAGAGATACATTCATACTTTCTCTTTAGTCTGTTGCCAAATCATCTCCACTATATGGTAGATTAACTTTTTCAAGGTCTGCTTTTCTAGTGGAGTTAGATTTCTCTTTCCAGACCAAATGGTTTCCGCTGTCCCTTAAATTGGTGTGCCTTGTATTTTGGTAGTCATCCCTTTGTCTCCGATTAGGTGCAGATTCGTGGTGGTTGGTTAAATACATGTAGGGATTTCCTTTGTCGGTTGTTCTTTTAGTCAAGGCGTCTTCCAGGGAGCCTCTGTTGTAGCTCAGTTGTCTTCTTGTTTGGGGGTTTGAAGTCTGTGCCCCAAACGGGTTCCCATGTCTGTCGCGTCTATGTTGGAAATCACATTCCTCAAGCGAGTTGGATCTGCTTTGTTTTGTCGTCCTTTCTTCTCTTTTTGATTTCCCTGCAGAAGTGCTGATTTCCTCTTTTGCCTCGACTGGAGTTCCAGACTGTTGTTTATTAGAGCCTATCTCTTTTGTTTCCTGTTGCAGATCTGGGCATTCTGAGATTTGGTGTGTGAGCCTGAGGCAAGGAGAGCAGTGCTTTTCAAGATCCTCATACTCTAAGGTAATGAGTGTTTCCTCCCCAGTGGAGAACTCAATGATGGTTTCAGTGGTAAAAGGTTTAAGACCATCCACTAACACCCTTATTTTTGCTGATGTTTTGGTGATGTCATAATCCTCCAGGTGGCCAAGTTCGTGTCCAATGTTGTAAATCATCTTCATGTAACAGTAGTGGAGAGGTAGCCCTTTGATGCGTATCCAGAACGGGATTTGGGATGGGAAAGACAAGGAGATGATAGACTCCATCTTTGCAAGATAATCATCCAGTAGCTGAAATGGTATGGCCTGTTAGCTAGGACCTCCTTTAGATCTTCTTCCAGCTCAAACCGAAATTGGAAGCAGTCATTTGCTAAGTCCGACCCCACAACATTCCCTTTGAGGGACCATTTCTTCGGCAGGTAGGGAATAACCGACGAAAGTCTCTGTTCTTTTGAATTTATAAGACGGCCGATGAGCGTAAGACTGTTGTCCTTTATTAGCTCGGCATTGTCCAGATCCGGTGCAATGATGCGCTTCCTTCCTGTTTCCTGGTCAGTGTCCAACATGATGGTGTTCTTTCCTTTTTCAGTGGCTGTGAAGCATCTGTCGATTTGGTACGCGTCCCTCAGATGTCGACTCTATCTAGAGGAGTGATCCGTTACTGAGGTTTGCGTTGGTTAGGTGTTAATAATTCACTTGAGATGGTGGTAATTCTTGTGGTTACTGGTCTTTGCAGGTTGTCAAAACGGAGTAGACTTGGAACGAATATTGGTTGATACTTTTGAACAGGAAGCTTGTGTTAAGATGTCCAGATTTGGGAGGATCCAAGTTTGGACTAGTGGTTAGAAGGTGGAGATGGAGAGGTAAAAGAAGAAGCCAGCTTACCGGTATTGGGAGGACCCTCTGACCTGAGTCAGGGGTGGAGCCGCGGTCTCCCTTCTCCCAAAGCGGTTTTAAAGAGTCAACTTACCAAATTGGTGCTAAAATTTGAAAAGATTCGTCCTAGAAAAGGACATTTCCTAAATAGGAAGGTATTGATGAAAACTACTTGGAGAACAGTGCATGGGAGAGAATCGTTATTGTTACATTTATTTATTTTTATTAAATTATTAAATTAAGATTTTATGCAATATTGTAAATGATTGGTTGAGCTGTAATTGTAATTTTTTTTATAACATCTACATTGTAGATGTGTTTTTGTAAACTTTGTTGCTTTTTTAACGATTATATACTATTTATTTAATATTAACAAAAAAGTAATGTATTTTTTAAGTATAAGTGTAAATATAATTAAGTATAAGGAACTAGCATAAGCTGATTCAATAATTTTGTACAGAAATAAAACACAACCATCGCTACAAAAGAAATACAAGCATCATTATCAAAGATCCTAAACTTATTCACACATTGACACAAAAGCAAACTATCCAATCAAACACATAATTTTTGAATATAGCTAGCTTTTGAAAGCAAATTTCAATGTCACCTAGTACTACATATCATTTTCTTAAAATATCATTTTAATACTATATTTTCATACCGAATAAGATATATTTTTATCAAAATATCACCATGAGAAGAAAAAACGTAAAAATGTATTGAAGACAATACAAAAGATATGTCTTTCAAGATGAAGATATTCGAGTTATCGGTGGCCAAGAGAACAAAATGGTAGCAAAGACAAAGTGAAGAGAATTTCACAGTAATCTGATCGAATTAGGTTATGCTAATCTTTTTTTATGTGTTTAATAATATAATTCTGTTTTTAAAGAAAAAATATGATTTATAATGAAGGTATAATTAGATTGACATTATTATGAATCATAATTCTCTAACTAAATCTAAAAAATGTGAAATGAGTCTAAATATGTTTCAATGTGGAGTTTTTCTTTCATTTTCTCAATAAAAAATAACACATTTGTATATAAAAAAGGACAAATAATTTATTTATCAACTAAATGTTGCTACTTGACATAAAATTTTGTGCATCAATCAAAAGAAACCACTCTACTTGTTTGATTATGTAACTTCAATAACAGACATGATTACGAATAGATAATCCAATATTTTGTAAGTAATAGATTAAACATATGAAATACAAGGTTATTATTATTATTATTAGATCACTGCATCTTCCTTTTCCATTTTCAGTAATATTCTGGAATAAGATCTAATTTCAAATATGATGTAACTAACTTTAAATCTACAATGTGGTTGGAGGATCAGCAGTGCGGGAGCATTGTTCCTTTAGCATAGGAGGAAAGAACGGTTTGAATGGAAGATTCTGTGTGCAGTTGGCTTCAGCATCTAGAAAAGCTTTGCAACAAACGGGACCAATGCTACCATATCTGCCGGTGAAAATGGACTGTCTGATCTCTGCAAAGCATCCTGGTAAATCCATCACTGTCGACCAACATTTGCTCACACCAGGAAATCCTGGAATCGTGGGAATTCCTGATGTACCAGGACTTGGTTGAAATGGAAGTGAAAAAGGAAATTGTGGTAATTGAGCATTAACAGGGAATGCAATGCATATAATCACTAGAAGAAAATTGACACTTTTAATGGACATGATTAATATATTGGGAATTATGTTATAAGAGAAAGAGAAGGTTTTGATGGTCAGGTATGTTTTTAGTTAAGTTGGTTTTTGGTTAATAAAATGAACTGTAATGTGATCCAATTTATATAAAAAATATGGTGTAGACCACCACAGCTTTTAATAAATCATCATTTTTATAACTGGAATGAAAATATATAACAGTAAATATTATATAAATCTTTCCTTCCCAAATTATTTTTATGATATCTAGTCAACATTGTAATCTCTTCTCTCCCAATGTTATATGATCTTGTTCATGCTTCACTTTGCCATGTGTGGTTGTCGCCAGACTATTATTTCTTGACCATATGGTATAAAAAACAAGATCAAAGAAGGAAATTAAGCACGACCAGAAAAAATAAAAAAGAAAAGCAAAAGCAATTTTGAAAATTTGACTTACCTCATGCCCCTAGCTGGAATTTCAATAAAAGTATTTAGTAATTATTTATAAATTATATATATATATATATTTACACAGTCAACAATCTAAACTTATTACATTTTTAAAAGACATAATTTATGGTTTTCAAAACTCCTAAGAAAATTATAGTAAATATTTCAAGAAAAAAATATATACATTCTCATCATCTGTAAATTGTCTAAAGTTTATGAAGGTTATCTTTATTTGTAAAGATAACTTAATATTTTTCTTTCATAATCATTTAATAAGTAGAAGTGTATGTTATACAGAAATAAAACACAACCATCACTACAAAAGAAACATAAGCATCACTACAAAAGATTCCAACTTTATTGACACAAAAGTAAAATATCCGATCTAAAACATAATTTTATGAATACAACTAGCTTTTGTAAGCAAATTTAAATCTCACCTAATACTACATATCATTACCTTAAAATATCATTCTGATACTATTTTCATACCGAAGAAGATATATTTTTACCAAAACATCACCATGAAAAAAACATAAAAATGTATTAATGACAATACAAAATATATGTTTTTAAAGGTCTCCAAGCAAGAGATCTCATTTTCCAATAAAAAATTTACCAGATTAAATAAAAAATAAATAGAAAAAGAATGGAGTATGAGGAAATAAGGAAATAAGGAAGAAAATGAACAATGGATGAGATGAAGATATTCGAGTTATTGGTGGCCAAGAGAAAAAAATGGTGGCAAAGACAAAGTGAAAATAATTTCACAATGATATGATCGAATTAGGTTATGCTAATCTTTTTTTATATGTTTAATAATATAATTATGTAATTTCAAAATTAAAATAACATGTAACTAACTTTTAAATCTACAATGTGGTTGGAGGATCAGCAGTGCGGGAGCATTGTTCCTTTAGCATAGGAGGAAAGAACGGTTTGAATGGAAGATTCTGTGTGCAGTTGGCTTCAGCATCTAGAAAAGCATTGCAACAAGCGGGACCAATGCTACCAAAATTTCCAGTAAAAATAGACTGTCTGATCTCCGCAAAGCATCCTGGTAAATCCATCACCGTCGACCAACATTTGCTCACACCAGGAAATCTTGGAATATTAGGAATTCCTGGTGTACCAGGACTTGGTTGAAATGGAAGTGGGAAAGGAAACTGTGGCAATTGAGCATTTACAGAGGATGCAATGCATATAGTCACTAGGAGAAAATAAACACTCTTAATTGACATGATAAATATATTGGGAATTATGCAATAAGATAAAGAGAAGGTTTAGATGTTCAGGATATGATTTTTTGTAAGTAGGTTTTTGGTTATAAAATGAATTGTAATATGTTTCAATTTATAATAAAAAATATGGTGTAGGGCACCACAGCTTCAAATCAATCATCATTTTATAACTGGAATGAAAATATATAACAGTAAATATTATATATATTTTTCCTTCCTATTTTATTTTTATAATAACTAGTAAACATTGTAATCTCTTCTTTCCCAATATTATATGATCTTGTTCATGCTTCACTTTGTCATGTCTGATTGTTTCTAGATTATTAATATTTGATCATATGGTATAAAAAAACAAGATCAAAGAATTTAATTAAGCATGCCCAGAAAAAAGTAAAAACAAACGCAAAATCAATTTTGAAATTTTTATTTGTCTCATGCCACTTCTCTGGAATTTCAATAAAAATATTTAGTAATTATTTTATAAATTATATATATATATATATATATTGTAATATAGATTTACATAGTCAACAATCTAAACATATTACATTTAAAAATAAATACGTTTATGGTTTTCAAAATTAATAAGAAAATTATAGTAAATATTTTAAGAAAAAAGATATATACATTCTCATCATCTGTAAATTTTCTATATTTTATCAAGGTTATCTTTATTTTTCAAGATAACTTAATATTTTTTCATAATTATTTAATAAGTAGAATCTTAAAACGTGTGACAGGATTTTGTTGATGAATGGATCATCTCTTTTTTATACGGTAAAAAAATTATTAAATTTATTTATTTTATTTAATTAAGATTTTATGCAATAGTATAGATGATTATTTAAGGTGTAACTGTAAAAAAAATTTAATAACATCTATGTAGCAGATGTGTTTTTATAGAATTTGTTACTTTTGCTAACGAGTATGTACTCTTTATGAAATATTAAAAAAAGTAGTGTCTTTTTTAAGTATAAATGTAAATATAAGTATAAGGAATTAGAATAAAATGTATCAATATTTTGTACGAAATAAAACACAACCATCACTACAAAAGAAACGTAAGCATCATTATAAAAGATTCCAAACTTATTGACATAATGACACAAAATCAAAATATCTGATCCAAAACATAATTTCATGAATACAGCTAGCTTTTGTAAGCAAATTTCAATCTCACCTAATACTACATATCATTGCCTTAAATAATCATTCTGATACTATTTTCTTACCGAAAAAATATATATTTTTACCAATACATCACCATGAGAAAAAACGTAAAAATATATTGAGGACAATACGGAAGATATTTCTTTAAAGATCTCCAAGCACGAGATCTCATTTTCTAATAGAAAAAGTTACCAGATGAAGTAAAAACTAAATAGAAAAAATATGGAGTAGGAAGAAATAAGAAAGAAGATGAACACTGAATGAGATGAAGATATTCGAGTTATCGGTGGCCAAGAGAACAAAACGGTGGCAAAGACCAAGTGAAGAGAATGTCACAATAATCTGATCGATGTTATGCTAATCTTTTTTATGTGATTAATAATATAATTCTGTTTTTAAGAATTTAATCTAAAATATTAAAGAAAAAATATGATTTATAATGAAGGTTTAACTAGATTGACATTATTATGAATCATAATTTTTAACTAAATCTAAGAAATGTGTAATAAGCCTAAATAGTTTCAAGGTGGAGTTATTCTTTCATTTTCTCAATAAAAAATAACACATTTGGATAAAAAAGGATATATAATTTACTTATCAACTAAAATTGCTACTTGACATAAAGTTTTGTGCATCAATTAAAAGAAATTACTCTACTTTTTTGATTTTGTAACTTCAGTAACAGACATTACTACGAATAAATGATCCAATATTTTTCAAATAACAGATTAAACATACGAAATAAAAGGTTATTATTATTATTATTATTATTATTAGATCACAGCATCTTCCTTTTCCAGTTTCAGTAATATTCTGGAATAAGGTCTAATTTCAAAATTAAAATAACATGTAACTAACTTTTAAATCTACAATGTGGTTGGCGGATTAGCAGTGCGGGAGCATTGTTCCTTTAGCATAGGAGGAAAGAACGGTTTGAATGGAAGATTCTGTATGCAGTTGGCTTCAGCATCTAAAAAAGCTTTGCAACAAGTTGGACCAATGCTACCAAAATTTCCGGTAAAAATAGACTGTCTGATCTCTGCAAAGCATCCTGGTAAATCCATCACTGTCGACCAACATTTGCTCACATCAGGAAATCCTGGAATACTGGGAATTCCTGGTGTACCAGGACTTGGTTGAAATGGAAGTGGGAAAGAAAACTGTGGCAATTGAGCATTTACAGAGGATGCAATGCATATAGTCATTAGGAGAAAATAAACACTCTTAATTGACATGATAAATATATTGGGAATTATGCAATAAGATAAAGAGAAGGTTTATATGTTCAGGATATGATTGTTTGTAAGTAGGTTTTTGGTTATAAAATGAATTGTAATATGTTTCAATTTATAATAAAAAAAAATATGGTGTAGGGCACCACAGCTTCTAATCAATCATCATTTTTATAACTGGAATGAAAATATATAACAGTCAATATTATATATATTTTTCCTTCCTATTTTATTTTAATAATAACTAGTCAAGATTGTAATCTCTTCTTTCCCAATATTATATGATCTTGTTCATGCTTCTCTTTGCCATGTCTGATTGTCGCCAGATTATTAATATTTGATCATATGGTTTAAAAAAACAAGATCTAAGAAGGAAATTAAGCATGACCAGAAAAAGTAAAAAGAAACACAAAATCAATTTTGAAATTTTGAATTGTCTCATGCCACTCAGCTGGAATTTCAATAAAAATATTTAGTAATTATTTTATAGATTGCATATATATATATTGTAATTCAGATTTACATAGTCAACAATCTAAACATATTAAATTTTTAAAACATACATTTTATGGTTTTCAAAACTAATAAGAAAATTATAATAAATATTTTAAGAAAAAAGATATATACATTCTCATCATCTGTAAATATTCTATATTTTATCAAGGTTATCTTTATTTGTTAAGATAACTTAATATTTTTCTTTCATAATCATTTAATAAGTAGAATCTTAAAACATGAGGCAGGATTTGGTTAATAAATGGATCATCTCTATTTTTATACGCTTGAAAAATTGTAAGATTTATGTATTTTATTAAATTAAGATTTTACGCAAAATATTTTAGATGATTATTTGAGGTGTAACTGTAAAATTGTTTTTATAATATCTATGTTGTGGATGTGTTCTTATAGATTTTGTTACTTTCGTTAACGAGTATGTACTCTTTATGTAATATTAAAAAGTAGTATTTTTTTAAGTATAAGTGTAAATATAAGTATAAGAAATTAGAATAAGATGTATCAATATTTTGTACATAAATAAAACACAACCATCACTACAAAAGAAACGTAAGCATCATTATAAAAGATTCCAAACTTATTGACATAATGACACAAAAGCAAAATATCCGATCAAAAACATAATTTTATGAATACAGCTAGCTTTTGTAAGCAAATTTCAATATCACCTAATACTACATATCATTGTCTTAAAATATCATTCTG
>KE154473.1:9880-27768 GCA_000411075.1 Sisymbrium irio | reverse complement strand
GTCTGAAGTCCAAATATTATCGTCTATGTCAAAAGGGTGTTAGGGATCACAAGTCAAATAACCCTAATAATATGGAAGTTAAACGAGTATTCCTGAAAGTTATGCTCAAATTCTTAAAAAATGATATATATGATTGGAATGCATATCCTAGAGATGATGCTTCCAGGGGGAGAAACATATATATGTATATGGCTGTACTCTTTTTCCTTTACATGGTTTTTATCCCGTAGGGTTTTTCCATGCTAAGGTTTTAATGAGGCAGTAAATAACACACAAAAGATAGACACCAAAAGGAAATGTCATAATACAAAGAATGAAAGCCTATCACTTCTTTGTAGTCTCCCCATTTATTAATGATATCAGATAATCAAAGAGAATGATTAAAAATATATATTCAACAAGATCCTACACTACAGAAGAATGGCGATGGAAATATTTTTAAGTGAACATTTGGCAGACATATTCACCAAGGAGTTACTTTCAAGAAGTTATTTCATCATATTGGATTCCATCATCTTGAAGATCTTGAGTGATGTCCTTATGAGGGGGAGTAATGCGTGTTTCCCTTAACTATGATTTTTCCCACTGTGTTTTCCTAATAAGGTTTTTAATGAGACAGCATCTTAAGCGCATTACAAGCCATTTTCATAATGGACATCCAAGGAGAAGTGTTATGCATATTCGAGAAATATATTATGTAGATGTCCATTGGAAATATCCTAAATATACTTAGATATTATTCTTAGCATATTCTCTAAGTATTATTTATTCCTTAAGTATATCTTTATCTCTAACCCTTGTATTAACCTTTATATAAAGGGTTATCACCTTTGGAATAATACACACAGAAATCTTCTCTCTGATATTCATAACAAATATTACCAGTTTTGTTTGTACTCTAAATGTTGTTGGTCAGGTGGTCAGTGTTGGAAGCCTTGAGAATATCGTTGTAAAGGGAAAGACTACGACTAAAATTAATATGATTATCCGTGATACAGAGTTAGTATAAATTGTCTTTTTTTTAAATGATTTATATTATTGTTTATCACTGATTTCGACTGCATGACATACAGCAATACGCGTTTGCCATGTACCTTTTTGTCTGAGTATGCGAAACAAGTGTCTGACTTTTTTGAAGCTGGTACTTCGCCTTATGTAGTATTGGTTGCTCGATTCATGTGTGTTGAAGAATACAAGGGTATATTAGTTTGTTTCTTATTTACTATCATTATTTGATGTATGTGTCTTGTGTTACAATTTTCCGATTATTTGGTAGTTGTTTTCATTTCCTTCTCTCAATTGTGTAGGTACTTCTACTGTTGCACATTCTTTCACTGCCACCGAGATTCTTTTTGATCCAGATATCAGAGAAATAATCGAGTTTCAGTCTAGCTTGCTCGATGATGATCTGGTCGTTACCAGGGAAGATTTAAAACCGCTATTTACACCCCCTGGACCGGAGCTTTATGATGAGTTTTTTATTAACAACACGATATGTGGTGTTCGTGGTTTGTATACGCAGAGTGAGGTTTGTTTCGTTGTCAGAGAATTTGAAATTTACATCTATTGTTTATGTACTGATTGTAAGATATCAGTATATGTTCACATTTTGCACAGGTAGGTCATTGTGTTACTATGTGCAGTGTAGTATCTGTCAAGTCACAGTCAAGCTGGTATTTTATAGCATGTCGGAGGTGTAAGACAACTGTTCATTGATGCGCTGAAAATATTGGTGGTGATGATAGCACACCCCTGTTTCATTGTAGTGGTTGCAATGGAAACGTGTCTAACGTTTACACTAGGTATCTTATTCTGAATTTGATGTTTTCCAGTAGTGAATGACTTTGTATTGATAATGAATTGTTTGGTTTGTTAAAGATATAGGATCGTTTTAAGCGTAGCTGATTATACATGAGAAACCGCCAGGTTTGTCCTCTATGATAGTGTTGTCGTTCCTTTTCTCGGTTCTACGGCTTCTCAGCTTGCAGAGGAAGTAGCTGAGTATGTGTGTTAAGACCATCTATTTAGCTTTTTTGAAGATGATCTATAATGGATGTTGATTTTTTCAGGAGAACGTGTATATACTCCCTTTGGCATTGTCGAGGATTATCGGTAGGACATATCTGTTCAAGCTAAACGTTGTTAAGGATAATCTAAAGAGTCGTAAGGCATCTTTTAAATTTGAAAAAATCACCGATGATCAGTATCTCATCGACAAATGGAATACAAATGGTTGCACCGAGGTGATATATCGATACTCTCAACCTAAATGAGTGATTCACGTAATAATTTGACACTTTTATCATATTTTATTGTGTCATTTATTGGTTTTATTGTTTTGTCATTTTAAAGGAGACCTTTGTTATCAATTGCACCCGTGAGTCGCGTGAGCTTGCTATGGATACACGTTTTTATGGTGTAAAACGCTCTTTGGTTTTTGGAGATGCTTTGGATCCCAAAAAGATCAAGACAACTGAAAAGGAATGACCTATTAAATCGTCTTTGCTACGAAATTATTATATGGTTTTTATATGAATTCATTAATGATACTGATATAGTGATGAGTTATTTTGGTGTTTTGTTATAGGTATCTGAATGATTTTATCATAAGAGTTATTTATATGACGTTCTTTCGACATTGATTGTTATATGATATTATGATACGATTTGTTTTCTGAAAATTGATTTTGGTCTGTATTCGACTGATATAACAGTGCATTATTAGAAAGATATGGTTGGGTTAAGGAGAACAAATCTATGCTCTATGAATTATTTAGCTAAACAGATCAACCCATTACTGAGCCCAATACGAGTTATCATATAAATTCACGGTGCCCGTCAAGGGACATATATGTTATCCACATTTGGGTATCTTTTTAGATAAATATCGAACAGATCAGACTGGATCGTAGTCCATTAATCAGAATATGTGTCTAGACTCTATAATCTGTTAGATGACTTGGGTTTTCGGGTTAATTTTTTCGATAGAAGATCGTTTAAGTTATACGATAACTAACATTAGAAAACATCAAACTAGATATAGAGTTCATTGTGATAAAACAGGAGCTGATTACAGAGTAGAATAAATGATTGCCATATACTCAGGACTTTATTTCCGGCGAACATGCCTTAGAGTCTATGACAGAGCCAATGTCTCTCTGGATCAGAAACCTACAAGATATGATGTTTTGATAATAGTTAGATTAGCTGAGTGATAGGTGATGAGTTGCTTAGTTAATTAACTTACCTTCTTCTGAAATCGGTTGCCTCTCTGATAGACGGATTGAACATAAAACATGAGCAACGAGCTATGGACGTGGCCACCGTTCTTGAGTAACGAGAACCTCGCAAACCTAAAGAACATGTTCCAGTTAAATATTATCCATAGATCTTTAGACTATGGCCTACATCAATACACTGATTACCTACATCTTCCACCAATCTCCAGGATCTTAGAACACATACTCCACCGAATTCTTTATCGACTTCCCATTGATCATAGAATCTTTTGGCAATTGATCCAAAGACAGTGCAACTGATGGTGTAGTCACTATATTATTGGTGATATGATAACATATGTTATTCACCTGTTATTTATGTATAGCTAGACATCTCTAAAACCAAACTTGATTATTATTGAAAGCACTTACTTCTCATCGGTAAGCTCAAAACATATAACATATGGTTCTTCATTTTCGATGGTGGGTTGTTCATTACGCAGGCATCCAACAGCTGAAACATAACCAATCAAATGACCAAAAACAAAGAGTATATTGGGGGTATGCTCAATGATAATTGTGTCTTTCATCAACTTTTTCTTAATCAATACACTGTTAAAAATTATATTAGGCTTTATTTCAAATCATTTTTATTTTAAAACATAATCCACATCAACTTTAATGTCCCAAATTGTTACTTTCAAAGACCACTTTAGTCGATGGATCAAAGATAACTATATAGTCCATACGATCAATGATAAGATTATATTAGTTGGGGATATGTTGAAAGTAATCTTTTTGTTGATCGTTCTAACTACATAAAACTCAGATATATCTTTGAGAGGAGATTTAGCTTACCATAAATTATAGAAGTATCAACTTTTCTGTTCCAAACATCTGCTAAACTGGGAGTGTCAAGATATATATCGTTCGAGATAGGTGTGATGTATCTCACATGCGTGGATCTTTTTAGCACTATTTCATACTTTTTTTGGAGAGTTTGGGAACTTCAGCTGAGTGTATCACTCTGAAACCGAATACGAACCTCCATTAACCTTCGATAAATTCTCCATCGAAACTCTGGACATCGACTGGAAGGATGGTGGCACCAATTCTAGAGCGATAGAGAAAGTATACAGTTTATATTCTAAATAATATTGGGTAGATATAGTCATGTTTTGTGTTAACATAAGATGATTGACATACCTCATCATCAACTAGGATCATTTTGACACAGTCGTCTCCTCCAGGCGACGGTGCAGTCCATAAGCGACGAACTTTCACGGCGATCGCCCATATTTGTTCTACATAATTCAGATCTTTGACAGAATATATTGGTATTTTATACTCCATAACCGTTAGTAGGAATTGTAGAAATGGCTTGGTTCTCTAATGAGTTCTTTGAATAAGACGATAAATGTTGAGATGAGGGATATCAAATTTAGTATTTTTAAAAGGTACACATAGATGTAATCCATTCGTTTGTTAGATAGATACTGGAGTGTTTAGGAAAAGAAAAAAATGAATACTAGACGACTACGAATTCCCAGACAACAATATTAAATTGTTTATTTTATTGGTTATATACGTTTAAAATAATTATCAGTCTCTTAGATTTTTTTTTTTGAAATGGCATTCCACTTATGCATGCATCAAGTACAGTGCTAGAGTTTCTCCATTTCCTTTTTACCGAAAAGAGTGGATACTCTGACTATAAAAGGAACAAATGATTATAGCGCTGATGTAGACATTAGAGTACAGATTTCTCGATTTGATAGTGCATAATAGCTTTATATTTTTAAGTTTGTGTAGTTCCATATGATAATTAATGGTAATGGATTAGTTTTTGAATGCTTGGCTTTGAGTTTTTAAAATAGATAGTATATACATTTAGATGAAAATATTTAATGTACAAAAAAACACAAATTATTGTTTTTGTTTTTCATTTGTGCTTCGGTTTACTGTGCACTGTATATTTATTAGTCTAATCTGACCTCATGATGTCTTAGGCTAATCAATTAGTTTTACAGCTCTGCATTATAAGATGCAGATTTTTAAAAAAGAAGGAGTGTAATGAGAAGAAATGATTACAGTCTAGGAGATAGTTGGCTGTAATGATGTTTGTGATATGTATGGCCTCGGTTGATGTGTACATGTTTTATCGATATTAAACACGGATTTTGGGAATTCGATCGCTTTAGAGTGTAAATTATATTGGTGGGCATTTGAATTACCATACAAACTAAAGTATAATGCTTCCGGCAAAGGAAATGTTATTAGAAGTTCACACATGTATAATGTAAGATTGATTTGATTAATTTATATTATTTAGATATATATGTGATTATGGATCAGAAATGTATAACGTAATAACGTTGCAAAATATTTAAAGTATGACTAACGGATAGCTTAGTTTTTAAAAATATGACTAAAGGACAGCTTAGTTTTTGAACGTGGTTTCGTGTTATTTTATTTCCGTTTCAGACAAATATAACTTATATTCAAAAATTTGGTTTATGTCTTGAGATAATCATGTCTGATCAGTTTATATAGTTTAATTATAGATATAGTTTAATTTAATCTAAACTCCGATGCAAACGTGAGAAATTTAATAATGGTGTAAATTAATTAGCGAAAGGATATATGATAGGCCAGTTTGACGTTTTGTTTTATTTTTTATCAATATCATTAGTGCTTTGATTTTTTTTTCCACGTCAGGGAATATACACTGACGGTTGGAATTTGATGTCTCGAACAGTGGTATCTATCCATTTAAATATTTTTTTATATGTTCAATAGCTATCGGTCTGTTGCAGTAGAAGCATTGTATATACGTTTTCTATAAAAAGATAGAAAAGGGTATTTGGTGTGTGATCATATCTGAAAGAATGAGAGGTTTCCATTTTGTGAACGATATAATCCCACGAAGAATAGGTTGGAGAGTCAGGGTCAAGATTCTTCGTGTGTGGAGTAGGGATTGGGTTGTAGGAAAATCGATGGAGATGGTTGTTTGTGATGCTAAGGTATACTGATTTTTTGCGAATAGTAAAGTTTATAGCATTGCTTATTGGGATATCTTCTCATGGTTTCTCTTCGTTTCAAAATATAGGGTACTCGGATCCGTGCCTCAATCCATCCTGATTTTGTTCCCGTATACAGTGGTCAGATCAGAGAGGGCCTGTGGAAAATCTTCATGAAGTTTGCTGTGAAAGAGGAAGTGAAGTTTGGCTTACGCCCTACAGGCTCTCCTTTGATGATGGAGTTTGTGCCTCATACATCGGTGCTACCGATCGATCCGGTTTTGAATGATCTTTTCCATGAGTTTACAAGATTTTTTGACATCATAGATCGCTCGATCCCATGTTTCTCATAGGTATATGTTTTCTCTGAGTTAATTATCATTAGCTTCACTGTAGATAGTTTAACATATATTATCATGCATCTGTTGTGTTGAATATGTGTAGATGTTATTGGTGTTCTCCACCGTCTTGATGGGCTCCAAGAAGTTAAAATGCGAACCAGTAGCAATGTGATCACGAGTCTGCGTTTTGAGCTCATCAACCCTGAGTAACTCATGATTTTACTTTACTAGGCATGTCGATGCTAAATAGTGTCTAGACCATTATGTCAATAATATCTGTTGTAGGAAGGATATTAATATTCCTTGTGTTGTCCGTGGAGATTTAGCTAGGAAATGAACGACGAGACAATCGTGTGTGTTCTTAGGTATTGGAGTGTGTTCGAAGGGACAGGTATACGATATATTTTCTTACATTATATCTTTAGGTTGTCTACAGCTGTGGACGTAATCAGTTTTTTGTATTACAATTCTTGTGTAATCTTTGGTTAGGGGTCGACAAGGGTTCGATTGTGCTCAATTGCTCCACTTTATCTGATTTCATGCTCAATCCAGACTATCCAGAAGTCGAGGAGGTGATGAGCAAGTAAGAAAATTTATATTTTGTACATTAGTGTTTTTATTGTCAATTGGTCTATTCATATTAACGTATATTTAATTTGTCTTTTCAGGTATCTGGCCAAGACGGTGGGCAGCCAGTATTTCGAACAAAGTCTCCCCACTCCTTGATATATTGATATCAAATACTATTCTTTGTATCGCTGATGTCTGTATCGTTGAAAACTTTTTTATTTTTTTAATCCGTTTGATATGTGTGGTATTTAGCCACTTCTAAGACTTTTGATAATCTATCATCAGATGTGAATTCTGATAAATTATGGGTTGGAATTTTCTTTGAGTATAATTATTATAGAAAGGAAAAAATATGAGATAGGTTATAGTCAATTATTCATGTGAATTAGGTGGATAATCCACTAATATTCAGTGTTCATGGTTTGATGTAATGACTTATGAAGATTTTAGTATAAATAAATTGCAAATATATGGACTAGACACTTTGTTTTAGGTTATATCGATTTAGTAGTTTTGGATAGATACTGGATAGGAAGAAATTAAAGTTACTAATGAGAGCTTGACAAAATACACTATCGTTTAGATATTTGGAGTAAGAGTCGACATTGCTGACCATCTAGACAGTTTTTTTTTATTGAATTAACCACCAGAAAAAAATGGAGAGAAGGAGATAGATAATATCTGTTTGAGTTTAGATATAGAAGAAGAGAGGAACTGACAGGTTAATGTAGTAGTGTCTGTTCCGGGTCGAAAATATGTAAAGATAATAAAGGCTACTTTATGTATGTGGCTCAATAACGATATGGTAACAAATTTTGGTCTTGATACTTGGAATCTAAGAGCAAAAGGAATTTCTAGATCAGAATCAATGTCCAAATACGCAATGTCAATGTTTTGTTCAGCATAACAAAATTAGGACGAGAAAATTAAACTCTCTCTGTGAATTTATTTTATGATTGATGCTAAGCAGAAGTTATTTTATGATTGATACTAAGCAAAAGTCATAAGTTGATGTCTACCAAATCTTACTAAATCTAATAATAATATTTGTGACGCTTTGTATTTACGATTTGAAATAATAGTAAAATAAAATCAAAAGAAAAGGGTGTCTGATATGAAAAGGTATGACCCAATCGACGCTATCATGTCCTTGCACTATAAGTCTAGGTCATATTCTCTCTAGACTTTCACCAAATTTCGTATCAAATCGTTTGGCTTGACATTTTTCTGTAGAGCAACAGAATCTCTTCTTCTCTACATACTTCTTTCAAAGATGTCTTCTTTGACAAAATTTACAGATCTTCAAGTATCCAAACTCACAGACGCTACGATATGGGTATTTGTCAAACGAGACTACCATGATAAGGACATGGTTTTTAGCATTGGCTGCAATTTCGTGTTTAGTGATGTTGATGTAAGTGTTTTATTGTTTATATATAGCGATTGCAGTGATTATCTCTTGATAGTTTTTGATTTACTTATTTTTTTTCTGATTATCTAAGGTAATACTGTGGAGGAAACTATTCCGCGTATATTGGAGAAATGTTACAAAGACGATTTCAAAGAGGGTCAATGTTCTTTATTGACAAAATTTGAAGTGTTTGAATCATCGATTTGGAATCGGATCACAAATCTGCGGTTTCATCTCTATTTTACTGATGAAAACAAGGCATATGTTATCTGATAAGACGATATCATTGTCAAAGTATTCCTTTATCCGTTTTGATGAAGTTAAAGACGATTCAGCTTACAGGAGATGTGAAACAGGTGCTATTTTCTATTAAACATGTGGGTTACATTTATAGTAGATACAATTTAGAATTCTTCAACATTTATCTTTATGTACAATTTCAGTTGATCTGTTAAGTCTAATAGTCAAGGCTAGTAGACTTCAGCACATCACTCATGTTGATAGAGATATGTGTCCATACGCTTATTCAGAATTCACTCTCAGGGATAACTAGTAAGTTGTTTTGAGATAGCATCTGTATTTGATTTATGCTGCTTCGATTTTCTTTCCACATTAACAAATAATTGTCTGTTTAGTGGGTTAGAGTTAGAGTGCGCAGCTTCGGATCATTTAGCCATCAAATTTGATACTTTGTGGGTTGTTTTTCGTCGGAGTGGTATGATACTGTGTTGTCTAAGATTCTGGAGCATGTGCAGGATGCGTGGTTGGTATTTTACTTTCTATGTTTTCAAGCATTGGTGATTTTTGTAAAAATTAACTTTTACAATCATAAATTCTATAAGATACTATCGAGTGAACTCAAAAGGTTATGTACCCGATATTTTATTCAATCCTTATATACCTGAAGTATTCGATGCTAGACAAAGGTGAGTTCAGAGAGAGTGCTCTCAATGATTTCGTAAGAGTTGGATGATTTTGTTTAAATGCTAATAATTTTTTTTGTACTCTGATTGTTATTTCAAAGACCAAAATACTCTGATTATTTAGTTATTACTTATGTTTACATCTGATGAACAGGTTTATGATGTATGGTGATGATGTCAAAGTCGAAGATGAGTATGAGGATATGACGGGCTCTGATCATAATTAATTTATTTATATTTTAATGTGATTGAACTTTTAAAACTTTAATTACATCTCTTTTTTTCATGGCGATGAAGAATTTAGTTATGTAATATATATATATGTGTGTTTAGTGATAAATTTCAATACTATAAATTAATATAGATTAAACATATATTAAATTACAATTAAAAATAATCGATTTGAAAATATAGTATAGTGTACAAATCAAGAATTATTCATTTGATCTTTAGTTTTTTAAGTGTTTAAATTATAATTCTAAAAATCCAATATATAATGACAAATTAAAATTGTGATATACGATTTAAAAAATATTTTCATTCGCACAGGATATGTGGCCTCTAGTAGGATTTATTAACAAATGAATATGTTACTAAATTTAGTTATTGTCCGGGAAGGAAAATAAAAATAAAAAAGAAAAAAAAATTGTGCAAGAAAGAGAAAATTCAGGAAATTACGTAAATAGTTTTTGTTTTATCTGTGAGGAAAAAAATAACTTCTTTTTGGGATTTATGATTTCTCCCTCCTCTCTGTCAAACCTTTAAAAGTACTTTCTTTTTCCTGTTTTTTTGTTTTTTTGTTGGACAACCTGTCTAGCGATTCTTGTCTGCAACAACAAAAGAGGTAAAATCCTTATCAATTCTCTTTTTTTAATCAAAGTCGCCAAGAATTTAATAAGTATGATGTCTTTTTTTCTCGATAAGAAACCAGGATCCAAACTAATCATCACTTATCGCAAAACTGCAACATTTGAATATTAGGAGCGGCGTTTGCTGCGCCTAGGAGGAGGGAGTTGTGGAACGTTTTGGAATCCAAGGTATTTTACGTTTTATGTTTTAAGAAATTACTCAAAATGCGTTACAATGTTTACATTTTACATCACCAATTTGAAATTTAAAACGTTCTTAGTTTTTTCTTAAATTTATCATCAAAAATTTATTGAGACAATTATATGTATATTGATTTATTGGCGAGGTCTAGGATTGAAATCTTCCTTTCAAAATTGTAATTTTAAAACCAAAAAAGAAACTTAAAACAAACAATATAAAACTAGAGAATTTCTTACAATTTCCTTACGTTTCATGGGTTTAAAATTGGATCTGCATTTTGTTTGTTCAGTTTTTTTCTTTTTTGAACTTTATTGTTCAGTTTTTGATATGCAATATTATAGGTTTTGTGTAAGTGTCCTTTTTTGCTTTCTTGCAACTATAATGCTAAAAAAATTAAGACATGATTTCTTGAGTTCTACGTCTCTATCATATAGAGCTATCATCACAACCAAGCAACACTAGATCATTATTATTGTTCACAATAAATTTTTGAATTCTTCGTTCAAATGGAAGTAGAAAACAAAGATGTTTCTGAATTTAATGAATCCATTCCCTAAAAACAATCTATATTCGGAAGTGTCACAAAGAAAATGAGTTTAAATAACAAAAGAAACCGTAACAAAAAATAATGCAAGAAAAAATTCATATTTTTTTCAGTATCTTATCTCTAGAAGTGTTCTTGCACAGAGAAAACAGAAAATGTCAAAGCCTCCCTCCTCAACGAATCAGCAAGAGACTCCTTCTGTGTCCTCTCCTCGGCAGAGGTATATTGATCTGTTTCCTATACGTATCCACTTTGATCCCCTACATTGCTCTAATTGAGCGTTGATTGTTCTTGCAGGGACAACAATAACACAATGACACCCGAGATGGATGACCCTGAGAAAGCAGCACAGACAATCACACGTCTCATTGAGCAGCTCCATGCCAAGAAATCAACGGCGCAGGAGAAAGAGCTCAGCACAGCTCGGCTTCTCGGTCTAGCCAAAGGTAAAAAAGAGTGTAGAAAGATCATTGGACGGAACGTGAACGCCATGCCATCCTTCATATCACTTCTCAGGAACGGAACCGTTTTGGCAAAACTCAATTCCGCTTCAATCTTGACCGTTTTATGCAAAGACGAAAACATACGTTCTAAAGTACTAATAGGGGGGTGTATCCCCCCACTGTTATCACTTTTGAAATCTGACTCTGTGGATGCAAGAAGAGCTGCGTCCGAGGCCATATACGAAGTATCCATGTGTGGAATGGATGATGATAACGTTGGTACAAAGATATTTGTTACTGAAGGCGTGGTACCGAGTTTGTGGGATCAGTTAAAGATGAAAAAGAAGCAGGACAAAACAGTTGAAGGATATTTGGTTGGAGCTTTAAGAAATCTTTGTGGCGACAGAGATGGTTTTTGGACGGTAACGCTAGAAGATGGAGGAGTCGATATCATCTTAAAGCTTCTACAGTCTAGTAATCCGGTATCTCAATCAAACGCAGCTTCTCTCTTAGCTCGTCTCATTAGGCTTTTCACTTGTAGCATCTCAAAAATAGTTGCGTCAGGTGCTGTGCAAGTTCTGGTTCAGCTTCTAGGTGAGGAAAACAATGTTTTCGTGCGTGCTAGCGTAGTCAATGCTCTAGAGGCCATCACATCAAAGTCAGAAGAAGCTAAGAACGTTTCTAGAGATTTGGATGGGATTCACCTTCTGATTAGCGCGGTGGTCTCTCCGTCTAAAGAGTCAGTCGATGAAGAAAACGAGCGCGTCTTACAGAGTTATGGAACACAAGCGTTAGCAAACTTATGCGGAGGAATGTCTTCTTTAATAGTGTACCTTGGCGGGCTATCATTGTCTCCACGTCTTACTGAGCCAGTCGCTGATATTCTTGGAGCTCTTGCTTATGCTCTGAGGAAGTTTCAATTAAGTTCTGTCGATGTTATAGTAACGTTTGAACCAACACTAACAGAAGGAGTACTAGTGAAACTATTGAAGCCCCGGGATACTCAATTGATCCAAGAACGTATTTTGGAGGCTATGGAAAGTCTATATGGAAATGCTTATGTATCAAAATCACTTAACAATGTGGACGCTAAGAGGGTTTTAGTCGGGCTAACAATCTTGGCCACGGGCGCTCCACGTGAACGGATGATAACTTCTTTGTCAAATTTATGCAAATATGAGAATCTTTGGGAAGCTATTGGGAAGAGAGAAGGGATTCAAATCCTCATACCGTTTCTTGGGTTGTCCAGCGAAAAACATCAAGAACTCTCCGTTGAGTTCTTAGCGATCTTGACTGACAAGATTGAAGAAAGCAGATGGGCTGTTACTTCTGCCGGCGGCATTCCTCCGTTACTGCAGATACTAGAGACAGGCGTGTCTCACAAGGCAAAGGACGATGCAGTCCATGTCCTTTGGAACCTATGTAGTCACAGCGAAGAGATACGTCTCTGCGTTGAGAAAGCAGGAGCTATTCCTGCACTCTTGGGGCTTCTAAAGAACGGTGGACCAAAATCCCAAGAGAACTCAGCGAACACGCTCTTGAAACTGATTAAAACCGCTGATCCAAGTGTTATCGAGCAAGTACAGGCTTTGTTTCTCGGAGATGCTCCTAAATCAAAGACTCATGTGATAAGAGTTCTAGGCCATGTGCTTGCATCAGCTTCGTTAGAGGAATTTGTGACCAAGGGTTCTGCAGCGAATAATGGATTGAGGTCACTTGTACAAAGACTTGCCTCATCAAACGAGAAAATGAAAGAGAACGCAGCTTCCGTCTTGGCTGATCTATTTAGTTCAAGAAAAGACTTGTGTGGTGGTCTTGGATTTGATGAGAATGATAATCCTTGCACAAAGCTTTTAAGTGGAAACACTCATGCCGTTGCAACACAATTAGCGCATGCCTTGGGTTCTCTATCTAATCCGACAAAGAAAAAGATTGGACAAAAGAAGTTATCCGGTCCAGAAGTCGAAGTGATCAAACCATTGATAAAGTCCGCAAAAACAAACCCGATCGAGTCAGCAGAGAACCCCATGTCGACTCTTGCCAACCTGCTTTCGGATCCGAATATAGCAGCCGAGGCATTAGCTGATGATGTTGTGTCTGCTTTGACCAGAGTACTAAGAGAAGGAACACTGCAAGGCAAGAGAAATGCTTCACAAGCTCTTCATCAGTTACTTAAGCATTTCCAGGTTAATGATGTGTTCAAAGGAAATGATCAGTGTCGATTCGCTGTTCCTGAACTCATTGAGCTCTTAAACGCAACTGACCTTAACAACAGCGCTTTTATCGACGTTTTGGAAGTACTCTCTTTGCTGCTAGCCAAAGCTAAATATGGTGCTAACTTGTCCCATAACCCATTTGCTGCATTCACTGAAGCTCCTTCGAGTTTAGACTCTCTCGTCCGATGTGTAGCTGAAGGTCAACCTATGGTGCAAGATAAATCAATAGAGATTTTGTCTCGCTTCTGCAAGACACAGTTTGTTGTGCTTGGGGAAGTTCTGGTCACACGATCGAAATCAATTTCTTCGTTGGCTAACAGGACAATCAACTCATCTAGTCCTGAAATTAAAGTGGGAGGAGCTATGTTGCTTGTGTGCGCAGCGAAGAATGACAAGAACTTATGCGCCGAAGTAATAGGAAGATCAGGGTATTCGAAAAGCTTAGTAAGCACACTTCTTGATATGTCAATTCAGAGCTCTGTGTGTTGTTCATATAGAGTTGAAATTCAAAGACCAAGATCTTTCATCACAAGCAACGTGTGTTTAAAGATAGGTGACTCCGACATGGTTGATCCAGTTACTGTCTTGGGAACCACAATCTCTATATGGTTTCTCTCCATTTTTTGCTCTTCTCATTCCAAGAATTGTCTTGATGTTATGGAAGCCAATGGACTTGAAGTTATTGCAGAGAAGCTTCAAAAATACAAGTTCAACACACAAGTAAGATACACACTCAGTAGCTTTCTTGTTTTTCCAAAGTCCTGCAAGTGTTAGTGTTGCTGAGCTATGATATTTATTTTATTTTGCAGGAGGATTCCTCAGATTCTGAAGAAAAATGGATTGTGCTATCATTACTAGCTGTTATGGCACAGGAACCAGACGTTGTCTCATCTCCAACTACATCAAATCTTGTGCCAACTCTAGCTCTTTTCATGCAATCTGACCAGATGATTGATGGATATTTCACTGCGCAAGTGTTGGCAGCTTTAGTTCGTAACAAGAATGATGAAATCATTGCAGAAATCATGGATTCAGATATCGTAGAAGCATTAATAAACTCGGTTGGAAATGCAGAGTTAGACACAGGGAATTTCGGTGACTTAGCAGAAGAGTTATCTCTGTTACAAAAGCCTTGTGAGGCCACTTTAGAGGCGCTCTTCGAAGATGAAAGAGTAAGACGGGGTTCATTTACCGAGAAATGTATCCCTTTGCTGGTGGATCTCTTGAAGCCAAATGCAAACAAACATAGAGTCTTTCCCGTTGTTGTTCGGCTTCTGAGTCGTATTGCAGAGTGGGGAGACTCAAGTAAATTACTTATAGCTGAAGCTGGAGCTCTCGATGCTTTAGCTAAGTACCTTTCTTCAAGTCCACAAGATTCAACTGAGCTCACCGTTTCTGAGCTGTTAGGATCACTCTTCCGCTGCCAGGAAATCGCACAGCACAAAACAGCAATGAGTTCCATGAAGCAGCTCATAGAAGTTCTTCATCTTGCTTGTAGAAGTACTCGCTACAGCGCTGCAAGAGCTCTCCGTGAACTTTTTAGCTTTGAGCACATCAGAGATTCTGCATCAGCATGGAAAGCACTTTCTCCTCTTATTGAAATGTTGAACACTACGTTGGAGAGTGAAAAAGATATTGCTCTTGCTGCTTTAGTGAAGCTAATTATGGGAAAATGTCCAAGGGCAGATATTCTTAACTGTATTGAAGGAAACCCATTGGAGAAGATCTACAAGATTTTATCTTCAGATAGTTCATCGCTTGAATCAAAGACAAATGCTGCGAGGATATGTACGTTTCTATTTACCAGTGAAGATTTAAGAGAAAGTTCATCCGCTGCATATTGCATGGTACCTCTTCTATCACTTATCCGCTCAGGAAGAAGCACTGCTGTAGAAGCCGGAATGGTTGCACTCGACAGACTCTTGGATAGCAAAAGATACTCAGAGGTCGCAGAAGAACATGATTGTGTGAAACTGTTCTTTAGCTTTGTGTCTTCCGGAAACTATATGATCAGTGAGGCTGCGATTTCTTGTCTAGTGAAAATGGCTAAAGACAAGAGTCCACGGAAAATGGATCTGATTAAAATGGGGATAATCGAGCAATGTCTTGGTCAACTCTCCACATATCCTCCAAGTTCTTTGTGTTCTGTAATCGCGGAGCTGTTCAGAGTTTTGACTAACGTTGGTGCTGTAGCTAGAAGCCAAGAAGCGATTAAAATGGTACAACCGCTTCTCTTGGTTTTGCTTAGGAAAGACTTGGACTTTCAAGGCCAACTCGGTAGTTTACAAGCAGTAGCAAACATCCTGGAGAAGCCAATGGTTCTTGAATCAATAAAAATCACATCATCAGCTATCATTACACCTTTAGTACCATTGCTTGAATCAGAATTTATAGCTGTCCAACACGCAACCGCAGAGCTACTGGCCTCTCTGTTCGAAACGCATCGTTTCCAGGAAGAGATCACGACCAAAGATCTCATCCCTCCTCTTGTGAAACTTGTTGGGATAAGTGTAAGAAACTTACAAGAGATAGCATTGGTGGGTTTAGAGAAATCTTCAATTACATGGACGAAGGAAGTAGCAGATGCTGAAGGTATTCAAGAGCTGTCCAAGGTTATCATCGACGAAGATCTTCAGCTTCCTGTACATATATGGGAATCAGCAGCTTTCATACTCTGCAACATCCTCAGATCCAATCCAGAACACTACTACTTTACGGTAACTATACCAGTTCTTACAAGAATGTTGTTCTCAACAGCCGAGACCACTGTGATCTTAGCCATCGACGCATTGGTCATCCGTGAGAAACACGACTCATCAAGTGTTCTGGAAATGTCTGAATCTGGTGCACTCGATGCATTACTGGATCTGTTAAGATCACATCACTGTGAAGAACTCTCAGCAAGATTACTCGAACTGATACTACGCAGTCCAAAGGTAAGAGAGACAAAAATCTGCAAGGCTGTAATAACTCCTTTGGCAGAGTACTTACTAGACATAGAGACAAGATCAGAACCCGCAAAGATTCTCGTTGCAGTGGCTCTTGGAGACATATCAAAACACGAAGGACTCGCTAAAGCTACAGATTCTGCGTTAGCGTGTCGCGCACTCATCAGCTTGATCGAGGAAGAACCAAGCGAGGAGATGCAAATGGTTGTCATGTGTTCGTTAGGTAACTTTGCAAAGCATAGTAGAACAAGCAGAAAAGCTATGGCTGAAGCTGGTGGTGTTTGTTTGGTTCAAGAGATGCTTAAATCTTGTAATCCACATGTTTCTACTCAAGCGGCTTTGTTCATCAAATATCTCTTCTCTAATCACACACTTCAAGAACACGTCTCTTGTGATCTCATCACTTCTTTAACCGGTACGTTTCCAGATTGAGAATTTATTTCCGGTTTAGTTTTTGAGAATTTATTTCCGGTTTGGTTTGTTTTTTTTTGTTTTATCAAAATCCATTTTTCAGCCACATAATTTTTGGAAAATAGATTTCCCTCCTTTTTTTTATAGAAAAACTAGATTTTTCACATTTTACTATTATTTCTTAATAAAACCCAAAAATCACTACTCTACTGATTTTTTTCTCAATATTGACCTACTTTCCACGTAAATATCTTTTACAAAAAAATTACTAATTTTCAGAATGCTAAGTTTAGAGATACATCTATTATATTCTTTTAAAATAAAGTTATAAAATATGTGTATTTTTAATGATCTCTTATTGACAATTTTTTTTATCAATTATCAATAATTCTTTTATTACACCTATTATTTTCGGTTTAGCTTTTGAAATTAAATTATTTCCAATTAGTTTTTGAGATTAAATAATTTCCAGATTGACTTTTGAAACCAAATAATTTCCGGTTTGGTTACTTAAATCAATTAATTACAGGTTTGGTTTTGAAATCAAATAATTTCCGGTTGTTAAACCAAAGATGATGAAACGCACTTTTAATTGCAGCTGCGATGGAGAGAGAGTTTTGGACGACGGCGATGATAAACGTGGAAGTAGTGAGAACGCTAAACGCGATTCTCACAACGTTTCCAAAACTCCGATCATCGGAAGCGGCAACGGCTTGTATCCCTCATCTAATCGGAGCGTTGAAGTCTGGCGATAAAGAAGCGAGAGATTCAGCGTTAGACACGATCTACACTC
>KE154471.1:50470-82841 GCA_000411075.1 Sisymbrium irio | reverse complement strand
AAGATGCTTCTCTTGGACTTAGGCGTGGAGATCAACAAACCAATCACCAGGCATTGTGACAACCAGAGTGCCATTCATATTTCTTCAAACCAAGTGTTTCATGAGAGGACCAAGCACATTGAAGTTGATTGCCACAAGGTCAGAGAACAAATGGAGTTGGGAGTGATTCTGTCTTGCTACACTAGAAGCTCAGATCAGTTGGCTGATATCTTCACAAAGGCAACAAGTTTGAAGATCAATGAGTTCATTTGTGAGAGGTTGGGACTCATTGACCTTCCAAGCAGTACCTCCTCTAAGTAAGGAGCTCACACTCTTTTTCCCTAATGAGATTTTGTCCCAATTGGATTTTCCTCATTAGTTTTTTAATGATGTGAGTCTCTAAACTTCCAAACTCAGCCTTGTTCCTGCCGGCTTAGTTTGAGGGGGAGTGTTAATATAGAGAAGAGCTTCACCATTCCTAAGGGTTTCTTCTCTAGCTGTCCGTACAAGGCCATACCATCCAGTCCGTACAAGTGCATAATGAACGTGAGGCACAAGGAACCAAGTGGAGTGTGCTTCACGTCTAAGGTCATCAGCTGAAGCCTTTTCTCCTTCTTCTTATGACCGTTTAATGATAAGGCTATGCTTTAACATAAAGTGACCGTTTATGGATAAGGTGTCTAGGTTCATCCCCATTTGTCTCTATCTCAACCTTATCCTTTTCCCTTTTGTATAGCTGTAGGCATCTTCCTTTAGCATTTTCCTTTTTGTTTTTGCTTTAAATACCTTGTAGGCAATTGTATAGCTCTTTATGGAATGAGAAATCTCTTTCTCTCTTATTCTCTCATGAATTCTCTATTAATCTCTCAAACTCTCATTCTTCTTAATCTTTCTCCTTAATCTTTCTTGATAATCCGCTGCATAATCTCATATTCTTTTAAGTGAGTAGCCGAGGAAGACGCACGGTGTTGATCGGTTCTCCAGTTTGTTGTTGGTGTATGGGCGTAGCCAGGGGAAACAGAGACATCCAAATACACGGAGCTTATCATAGCTTGGATCCTCACCGAAGAGCTTTTGAAATGGTGATTGAAGCTTGAGCACCGGCGTGGGAAGTCGATTTATAAGATAGACAGCAGCTGCAAAGGCGTATGTCCAATATGTCGTCGGAATGCTTGCATGAGTAAGGAGAGTGAGTCCAGTTTCAACGATGTGCCTATGTTTGCGCTCTGAAACTCCATTATGTTCCGGTGTGTGAGGCGGGGAGGTGAGATGAGTGATTCCTGCATCAGCTAGAAAGGATCTTAGAGCAATAAATTCCCCACCGTTATCAGAATACAAAGTACCGAGACGAGTCTTAAACTTGTTCTCCACTAGGGATTTGAACGGAATGAAGATCTCTTTGACCTGCGATTTGGCTTTTAGAGGATAATACCAAGAGTAACGTGTGAAATGATCAACCAAAACCAAATAGTACTTGAAACCATCAACTGAGGTAATTGGAGATGTCCAAACATCAGTGAAAACATATTCCAAAGGGCGAGTAGAGTTGATAGAAGAAATAGCAAATGGTAACTTGTGACTTTTATTGACAGAACAGTCTGAGCATAAGGAATTTGGAGAAACAGAGTTTAAAGATTCTAGAGAAAATTTTGATAAAACATTTTTAAGAATTGTAGAAGAAGGATGGCCTAAACGATAGTGCCAATCTTCGAAAGAAAGTTTTGGTTTTGAAGCAGCAAAAAACGACTTTAAAGTGGTAGGAGCAACTGGCCACTCATACAGATTTCCTTTAGTTTGTCCTTGGAGTAACGGGATTCCCGAGTTCAGGTCCTTCACCTGGAAGTGTGCCGGGAAGAATTCAACAGATACTTTGTTAGTGTTACACAATCGATAAACAGAAATGAGATTCTTGTGAATATTAAGAACACATAAGACATGATTAAGTTTGAAATTTTTGAGTGAAGAGGGAAGAGAAAGGGAACCAGTGTGAGTGATTTTGAGACCGGATCCACCACCAATGAGGACTGATTCATTTCCTTGATAGGGTTGATGTAGGGATAGGTTGTGGAGATCACTTGTCATATGGTGGATAGCACCACTGTCCATGAGCCAAGGCGAGGTAGGATGTGGAGTGCCAAGAGATAGGTTGGTACGAGGCTGCCAAGGAGTGAAGTTTGGGTTGCCTGTAGGATAGTTGGATGACGGCAGTTGTGGACAACAACGTGCACTGTGTCCGTAGACATCACACAGTTGGCACTTCCCTTGATAGCCACCTTTGTATCCATTCTGGGAAGAACGAGACTCTCTGTAGTTGTTGTTTTGAGGTTTGTTCCACGGCTGTGAGGCAAGGGTCTGATATTTGTTTTGAGATCTGGTGGATGCTACATTGGCCGTGACTGGAGCAAGGGATGGAGTGGGTAGGATAGCCAGAAGTTTAGCCTCTCTGTTGATGAGTTTTTCATGAACCTCTGTTACTGACGGAGTGAGATCTCGACCTTCCAATTGATCGGAGACAGCTTTGTAGTCATCTGGGAGACCACCGAGAATAGCTTCAATTTGATCTTCGAGATCTACAGGCTTTCCCAAGAATGCAAGTTGATCAAAACGAGTGATGAGACCTTGAACATATTCATCGATCGTTTTGGTTCCTTTGGTCCATTGTTTGACCTGCAGTTTCAGTTGTTGTATGTGACCACGGCTTGGTTTGGCATAGGTAGCAGCAAGGGTTGTCCAGATCTCTGTCGCAGTGGTAGTCATGGAAACGAGAGGCTGGATGGAGACAGAGATAGAACCAATGAGACCACTGTAAATCAGTTTGTCTTGACGCTTCCATAGAGTGTAGGCGGGATTTGCAGAGGTGACATTGTCAATGGTGATTGTGGCGGATGGTGATGGAGTGGATCCATCGAGATGACCGGCTAAGTCGTAGCCGTCAAGTAGAGCATGGACTTGAAGCTTCCACATCATGTAGTTGGTGGTGGACAGCTTGGTAACATTTGACATGTTAACATTGAGGAGCGTCTGAGGAGCTGTGTCAACAGTCTCGGCTGAAGTGGTCGACATTTAGTGACCGTGAGAAGAAAGAAGAAGAAGGATGAAGAGAGAAAGAAGAAAAAGAAGGGAGGCGGCTGAGAGAAAAAGAAAGGAGAGCTAGGGTATTGAAACCTGCTCTGATACCATGTAAGGGAATAATATGAGTGTATGTGTTATTGACAGAGTATCACGATCATATATACATGAGAGGAGCGTCTATGCTATACAGATAAGGCAAGAATATATCAAGCAATAAACCGAGAGATTGAGTATCCTTAACAATCATATTCTTGTTTTTGGAGTTTATTTGTCTCTTTCTGACATATATATACGATTTGCCCAAGCTGATGACATTCATATTATCATACATATAACTGACGCGCGTTATGAACAAAGCTCCAATTGCTCCATAACAACTCAATACAAAGCTTCAGAGAGATTTTCCTCAAGAGTCTTCCACGGCATAGCATTATGTTTATGGAGAAGGAAAGTGGACGTTTATAAGAAGGGTTTCTCTTCTGCCGATACCTGGAATCAAATCCGTCAACACCACCCTCTGCAACCTTGGTCAAGCTGCGTCTGGTTCTCAAAACCAACTCCAAAGTATGCTTTAATGACATGGTTAACAATTCAAAATCGCCTTGCAACAGGAGATCGTCTTTTGTCATGGAACCAAAATGCAGACGGTCAATGTATTCTCTGCAACACGCATACGGAAACACGTAATCACCTTTTCTTCAAGTGTGCTTATTCAACCGAAATCTGGCAGAACCTAGCTCAGGGGATTATGGGAACTCAGTACACAAATGACTGGTCTGCAATCCTAAACTTCCTGATAGACTCTCAGATGGACTACATTCCGCTATTCATCATCCGGTATGTTTTCCAAACAGCGATCTATAGCCTATGGAAGGAACGGAATCAAAGACGGCATGGAGATCAGCCATCCCCCCCAACCCGACTGATAAAAATCATTGACCGAATAGTGAGAAACAGACTCAACTCAGCAAGAGAGGAGGGATTTGACAAGCTCGAGGAAAGTATAGTCTTTTGGTTTGGTTGTCGCACTCCCGACTTTGCATGCTTAAATTTTTTGAGAACGAGATCTTTTTGTTCCTTTCTCAATTCTTCTTAGTGCTTTCTCAAAGTTCAAAGCCATCAATCCAATCTCGTTCTTAATCTCCTGTAGTTCACGTTTCCTTTCTAAGACGAAGGGAAAGTTCTTTGTGTTCCCTACACTGTGTCCTGAGATCTCCATCTCGTAAGCTTGTTAGTCCCCAACTACATCATTAAACTCCATCGCATATGTGTCCAGAGTCTCTTCACCTATTGTAAATAACAACTTGGTTCAGAATTCAGATGCCAGCAGCTCTGGTACCAATTGAATAAACGGATAAGCCTAACAAACTTGCATATCAAAGACTCATTCTTTTTAGTCTTTCCTTTATCAAAGAACCTACATCCAATCTGATTAATGAAACCTATAACAAAAAAATCCGAACTTTAGTTTAAAATTGGAATTGGTTTAACAATAAAGCTTAGGACTTTGCTTGGAAAGGTTGCGACTTGTGGCAAAGTGAAGAATGGCGCACGCGACTCTGTCTCACTCCCTCATCCTCTCTTCCTCAAGGTTACTTACCCTCGCTCTTCTCTCTTACTCTCCTCTTCTTCAAACGCACATCGAATTCTGTTTTGATTCTGCTGCTTCATCAGGTTCTCTCGTCTCGGCTATAGCAGCAGATTTCTCAGACAGCCAAACCCACTTCCTGCTCCTCTCACCGGGGAAAGATTCCGATGCTTTTGCTCTGACCAGACTTCTCCCCCAGCTTCTGTAAGGTAAAGTTGTTGTCTTTGGCTGCTGCTTGTTAGTTGCATTCTCTGCCCTCTTTTGATTTCCGTTTAGTGCATTCTTTCTGATGGCAGGAAACGTGTGGTCTCTGGAGTCCAGCCTACAGGATCAATTCACCTTGGCAACTATCTTGGCGCAATCAAGAATTGGGTCGCTCTTCAGGTTCTACTTTTGTTTTCCCATTCTTTTATCATCTCAAAGAGCTCCACTTTCACGTAGGTATATGCTGCTACTGTATAGTCAGTCTATAAAGCATTAGACTTTTTCCTAAAATTCATCAGGTTTATATGGGTTTTGTTGTAAAGTTGAAGACTTTAAGATTAGAGGATTCGTTTATCTTTCCTGGTTGCTACAATATTTATCTCTCTTTTGTTTTTCAGGCTTTCTGTGTTTATATGTCTGCAGGATACATACGAAACGCTCTTTTTTATTGTAGACCTTCATGCGGTATGTATCATCATCTACCTTCCAAAAGTTTAAGTTTAGGTACCACTGCTTTTCATTTTGTTTCTCTAGCAGTGTTTATGTACCTGTCTTGACCTATGTAGATAACACTACCGTATGACCCGCAAGAACTAAGAAAGGCAACTAGGGATACCGCAGCGCTCTATTTAGCATGTGGTGTAGACATTTCTAAGGTTCGTTTTCGATTTTAACTCTTTATGTGAAAGCATTCGGTTGTGATTCTGCAATGACCAATTAAAGAGCGACCTTGTAGGCTTCGGTGTTTGTGCAATCTCATGTCCGTGCTCATGTGGAGTTAATGTGGCTTTTGAGTTCATCCACACCTATTGGTTGGCTACAGAAGATGACTCAGTTCAAAGAGAAATCACGCAAGGAGGTGCGTTTATGTTTTGTAATATCATGTGACTCAAATAATACAAGGGAGACGTGGATATATATCAGATCCCACTCTGGTATTAATAAACGGCATAATATTATTTGAGGTTTGCCGTTTATTTCTTGGTGTTACTAGTGAGATAACATATGTACTCTTTTAATGTATTGGACTTATGAACAGCATAGTGAACTTAACTTTCAGCTGCATAAACCTGAAAATATTATGTGATTGTATACATACATGATTCTGTTTACTGATGCCATTTTGGTCCTTTTCATTGGCAGGGGGGTGAGAATGCTTCTGCCTCTTTATTAACTTATCCAGTTCTGATGGCTGCTGATATCCTCTTGTATAAGGTAATGCTTTAGAAGAGTCAAGTGTCATCTGAAATTATTGAAAATGAAGAAGGAACACTAATAAATTAACGAATTCTATTAGCTATAGATCTTTTCGGCCAACCGCATTTGGGATTATTACTGTCTTCTTAAAGATAGGCATGTAGATAACTGCTTATTGAATGTAAGATGGCCGTTTCGCTGATTCTTATACTCTACAACATGCCTTTGCAGTCGGATTTTGTCCCTGTCGGTGAGGACCAGAAACAGCACCTAGAACTTGCCCGTGACCTGGCACAACGTGTTAATAATTTATATGGTGGAAGGAAGTGGAAGAAACTTGGAGGGTATAGAAATTTTGCTCTGTGCATTGAGTATATTAAGTTCTTCTGGTCTATCCTTTCCATGTTTCTTAATGGCTTAATTTTCCTTCCTTTGTATCCCATTCATTTCCAGGCGTGGTGGTTCGATCTTTAAGGTGATTTTTTTTCAAATGCTTTATCTATTCCTCGTTGGTTGATCACAGATTTATAATCGCTTTACAATGTTATCCTTATTTGTAGATACCAGAACCACTCATACCACAAGTTGGAGCTCGAGTTATGTCTCTAACAGATGGTCTTTCCAAGGTAGAATGTTTTCATTTACATCTAATCTAAAGTTTTGTTGTCATTTATTTTCTTTCTGCATTCAGCCGTTGCTGAGGTCTTACTGTCATGTAATCTTGTAGATGTCCAAGTCCGCACCTTCTGATCAGTCCCGGATCAATCTTCTTGACTCAAAAGATGTAAGTAAGATGAACTCGCCGTTGTCTGTAATGATTTTGAAATATCATGTCTCACTGAGCACGAGTATAACGATACACCTGTCACCATGAAAGCTGTGGCGTCCAATTTTCTTGATTTTTCTTGGTGACAACCGCTGCGCAATTTACTATGCCATACAACAGCATATTCTTCACGTGTGATATGTGCTTAAGCTCTCGTAATAAATCTGTGTGCCTGGTGATTAATAACGCACACAACATATTCTGTTAGAATTCTGTGTCATGTTGGTTGTATGTGAAGTTTGTCTGCTACTAAATCCATTTTGAAAATTATGTAGTTGATTGCAGATAAGATAAAACGGTGCAAGACAGACTCATTTGCAGGGTGAGTGCTAATTAAGTTTGTTTTCTCTTTCTTGTTACTATGTTAGCTTTAAAATTGAGAAGTCTGTATTGAAAAGTTCCTGCTCATGTTGTTCCAACAGCCTTGAATTTGGCAATGCCGAGAGACCTGAATGCAACAATCTCCTCTCCGTATATCAGATTGTTTCAGGCAAGACAAAAGAGGTATGAAAAAATTAAAAATGGGTTTTGACTCTTAAATGACCAAGGTCACATAGATGCTTTTTCACGTGTTACTCACTCTTTTGGCTAATCCCATAAGATGTAAAACAAGGCAAGAAGTGATGTAGCCTCCATGAACATTTTTTAATCGGTTGCAGGAAGTGATGGAGGAATGCAAAGATATGAGCTGGGGCACATTTAAGCCTCTCCTCTCGGATGCTGTGATCGAGCATCTGAGTCCAATTCAGGTCTGCCAAGTCAAAACATTATAACTCAATCCCATATTTTCCTTTCAAGTTTGTACCATTTTATCTCATCATATCATAAAATGAAAAGAAAAATATATCGACGTGTTTAGTTTGCATGGTTATATAGGCATTTCATTCGCGTAATGTGTTATTTGGTTTGGTATGTGTTTCCGTGTGCAGGTCCGTTATCAGGAGATAACAGCTGAGTCAGCGTATTTGGACAAAGTACTGTCAGAAGGAGCGGACAAAGCCACGGAGATAGCCGAAGTCACAATTCACAATTTAAAACAAGCGATGGGATTTTATATATGAGGAATAGTGCTAATGGTGGTGTCTAAGTTCGAAGTTAAAAAAGAAAGAGAGTAATGTTTTTTCTTGGATGGAAAAGAAAGGTAAAGAGTTACAATTTGCGAAATGATTCTTGATTCTTGATTCTTGAATTAGCGCAGTTAAATGCTGCTCAGTATTCTTTGCGATAACATGTGGTCTCTCAGGTTGTTTCTCTTATTTAACTGTAATAAAGAAATGCTTAAACTTTTGAGTTAAAGAAGAATTAATCAAGAAAGGGTTAAGGTTGAGATCTTCCAATTCTTGATGCAGCTAACAATTCAAGCTATATTAATTGTCGTTTTTTTTCTAGAAAAAGAAACAGAATTTAATTACGTTTATCCTTTTTTAAAGTTTTTACTGTAATAAAAGCTGCTAGTTTATCTAACTTTTGGAGTGATAACTCTCGAAACAAAGATTTTGTTTATTAATTATGTCTTAAAAGAATCCGACCGGGTCCTTATCAAGGCAACACGACGAGAAGTACAGACTTGGTAGTTACCTGGAAATTAGGATGTCGAAGACGTAATTCTTGGTTCACAACTGTTCCTATACTTGAAGACTTAATGGTATTTAGTCGCTGCAAACCTATCGACTAGTCCATATTGATTGATTCAACTCTAATCTCGCTTTCTAGTTTCTAGGTCCAATGTTTAGTTGGGCTTGAATTTCCTTCAAAAGAAATATATACATACTTCATCTACAATAATAAGTCTAGTTTAGTATTCAAAATTATTTATCAGTTGCAATTTGTGAAAAGTATGGTTTAGACATAAATTACTCCAATAAAAATCATATATATATATATTTTTTTTTTAAAGATAAAGACGTGTTATTTGGACGCTAAAAATTAGAATAGAAAAGCTTTGATAGTTATTGAAAATATGCGTGGAGAAATTACAAAATAAAAGAACAGTTGCAAGACACTCATAACTTTCTCATTTCTTTTTCATTCTCGACGTAAAAAAGGAAAATCAATGGTTCTAAATTATCCTTGTCTTTTCCGCATGATTTTTGATTATTTGTCCGTTTTTGTTGAACGCTTAAATATAGTTGCCTGCGATGAAAGTCGCAACTCGCAAGACTCACAAGTGCTTATATAAAGGAGACCATTTCAAAGCTCATTAGTCATTAGCATCACGACTTATCTTCTAATCATTAGTTGAAGAAAAATGCAGGTTCGCTTCTTTATCTTTTCATAATATATCAAACATCATCATACAATCATAATTAACGGTCGATGATGTTTTACACTTTCATGACAGAAAGCTGTACTGAAGTTGGATGTTCACTGTGAAAGAACCAAACAAAAAGCTATGGCGACTGTCTGTTGTCTCTCAGGTAACACGAACATCCGTCAATGGTTAATATATGGTTTATTTACTTTAGACCTGAAATCTCTCTCAAATGATTGTTTAAAGTACTCTTTAAGTATTTTCTTTATTATTTGTCATTAATTAAGGAGTTAATTCGGTGGACGTGAAGGAAGATAAACTTACGGTGACAGGAGAGATTGATGCATTTCAGATTGTGAAGAAATTGAAGAAGGTATGTTATACCGAGATTATCACTGTCGGACCGGCTAAAGAAGAGAAGAAGCCTGACCCGAAACCACCACAAATAACTTGTCAGTATATCCCTTACTGTCCTCCACCTTACTATCCGTTCCACGGATGTCCCGAGGAAAATCCCAATGCTTGCGTCATCTTGTGAAAAAAAAGATATTGAACCAAGTCAGTACGCGATTCTAGTTTAACCACCATCAGTCTCGTTCTCGTAGTAGTCGTTGACTTTGATCTGTTGTTGCTTTGATGTCCCAAATTTTCAAGACAATCTCCAAACAACTTTAGAAAGAGAATACTGTACCATGCATGTTGAAAATCAATTGATATCAACATAATCATATCTTCTCTTTCATATACAAACCAACTTCTTACATAATAAATTTTTGATATCTCCGTCTAAACATAATTCCAACTTCACTTGAATAGATCTTTGTTAAATTTTAGGCTATTTTTTCTTTTTGTTTTTTTTTTCACTTTGGTTCGAATTTGGTTTCAGTTTTTTTTATATAGATTTTTCGTATTGGTTTGGTTGATACTGGTTTGGTTCGTTAGCACTCTTCAGTCTTAAACAGAATGAGTTTTTTGAAGTGAATGAATTTTTTGAAGTGGTATCCAAAATATCTCATCAATGTGTTTGTTGCCAACCAACTCTATCTTTTGATTTTTGTTTTAAACTAAATATTTTCTCATGTAACAAAAGATTTATAGTAATTGAGAATTTGCATTATATTGTATGTTTTGAAAAACATATCAGACAAAAAGAAGACAAAAAAAAAAATCGAATATGCCTTTTTCTTCTTCTTTTTTTGTCAAGAATCGAATATGTCTTTGGATCATGATTTTATCTGATTCTTGGTTAGATTTGGTTTAAAAAAAAAATATTTGTTATTGAGATATAAAAAAATAAGATAGTTTAGCTGAATCTGCAGTGATTGTTTACATAGTTTTTAGATTTTTTTGTCGTTTTTGGATTTTGATTTTTAGTTATTGAATTATGGTTTTTTATTTAGTTTTTGATTTTGTTGTAGACTTTAGTTCTTTCAAAAAGTCTTAAACGTCCAAATGTAATAATTTTGTATCACTGAGAAAAACCTAAATGCATATCTATCTATCTTATTAAAATAGAAGTCTAATAAAAAATAATTTTATCCTCATATGTGATTTACAAAAAATAACATTGAAAATTTTAATTTCATTAAAGATAATTTTAACTAAATATATATGTAGAGTATAATAGGTTTTAATACACTTGATCACATATGATTATATAAAGATTAATTACCATAAATAAAAACATATTAATTACATGTATTTAAATCATTTAAAATATATAGGTTCATCTCTTTAATAAATTAAAACAAAATAATAACGATAAAAACAATATATATTTGATATTAAATCAAATTAATATAGTATAATAAATCAATTATTTTTATAAACCACATAATCAAATTTTGGTAAATATACAAAGAAAATAACATAAAATATATTTGGTAAATATATATCGAAAGTAACATAAATGTATTTTAATTTGATATCTATACTATTCACATAGTAACTTGCTGATATTTTTATAATTACAGATTTTTATAGTTTGTTTTATTAAAATATAAAAATATTTAGATAATTGGATAAAAAGTTAAAAATACTAATTAAATCATTTTAGTTATAAATCATTAAAAATTAAGAAGAGATAGGTTTTAACTTTTATAAATATATATAAAAATTATAATTCAATTGTTAAAATATTAAAAATAAAAATAAAAACCAATAGAATAAATTATATAATCATATACTTAAAAATAAAGTTATCAATACATCTCAAATTATAGCCTCTAAAAATATATGTTTAATAATTATAAAAAAAAGATATATAATCCTCACTCATAATATATTAAACTATCAAATATATAATATATCTTAAAATTTAAATCTATAATTATACATTATTTAATGTTAAACAACTGAAATTCAAAAATATTTATCAAATCAAATATTTATATTTATAAAATAAAATATTAAAAATATAGAAAAATAATTTGTGCGCTCACGCACGGATCTGAATCTAGTTGATATATTTAAAATTCAGATTGTGATCAGACTTCGAATGGATAGAGAACAGAATTGTAAACAGTGATTACAACCTTTAACAATAGAAAATTGATAACTTAGGTGAACACTTAAACACCATTTAAAGTAATGTTTTAAAAAAAGAATTTACATAATACCTATTAATTTTATTTCTTTATACCAATTATATCTTTAGCACAACCAAAGACCATATTTTCTCTTTCCAGTTTTGATATTCATTCCAGTACTGAGAAGATCTAAATTGGAGATTAATACCACTTAAAGAAAAAAAAAAACAACAATTACAACAAACTTGAGTTACATTTTGGAGCCAATACTGTGAAAAAATCTATGGAAGTTGCCTACTTGAACCAGAAAACATCACCAATATCTTATTTGCCGGTTTTACAAGGAAATGAAAAAACTGCCTTATTAATCAATTCAAAAACCAATTAAGGAGGGTCAAAGATAGCTGAGAAGCATTTTAACTTCATCTACAAGAAATTATTGATGATATTTTGTCTTCCAGTCCTCATTGTTCAATGAGCAGAGTACCAAAAAATAAGGAAAAGGGGAATAATAAACTAAAAACTTTTCATGAATTATTAACTATGAAGACTTCTTAATCACAAGCTTGTCATGCCTCTCTCTGATCAATTTTGTGGCTCTTTGGTGCATTTTATAGGTATGAGGTCGTTATGATACTGGAAAGTTACTTTTTCTGATGACGATTGTTTGGTCGAACAGCAGTGATATTTGGTCGAACATTAGATATTCAAAGTATTGAGTGCTCAGTGTTTGGTCTGGTGTTCTAACAGCAAAAACTTGGTTGAAAAATTCCTATCTCCTCAGTTTGCTTTGTTTTACTGCCAAACATATTAATCATTAATAAATAATTTGGGGAGATCTTAATATTTTACCGTCGGACTATTTTCCACCATTGGAGATGAAAGCTAACATCATATTTTATCTTATGTACAAATGAGAATAAAATGCATTGAGAAATTTTTGATTTTATGCAAAATTTCTATGTCAGAAAACTGTCTGGTCTCCTAAATGTTTAGTTTTAATTTCTTATAAAAAAACAAATATCTTGTAAAAATTTTAAAACATTAAAAACACCAATAATACATCAATATGTCATAGTTTTTATTAAAAATTATAAAAATAATATTGAAAAAGCAATAAGAGTAGGGGGGGAATTTGGTGGATAACCAAATAAAATTCAAAATTAAAAGCTAAATATTTGGCTAGGGAGCAATAAAATAGATAGAGAAAGAAATTGGAGAAAAATAATTATTTTTAATTTTTTTAGATTATAGATAAAAATAGTTAGTATTTTAATATTCCTAAGGAAAATGAGGTATGACATATATTTTTTAATTATTTTAGTAAAGAGGTATATCACATGATAAACATGCAATAGATAAACTTGTCAGACTACAAAATTACCATTGTAATCAAATACTTGGCCACTACAACTACACAATGTTCACGACCAAATATCAACAACATCGCCTGCCTTGTATGAACAATGTCATCAGATAAATAAAGGTGTCAATTGTAAAATGGGAGATTTATTTTATATGTCTTGAAAACTAATCTATATTTTCAAAAATTTTAAATTAACTTTCTAATTAAAAATTTTAAAATATCATCAATCGTTTTAAAGTTTTAAATTACAAAACATATATTTTTGAAATATAATTAATTGGCTTGTCATTGAATGAAAAAAATTACATAGTATCTAGTATCTCAATTTCAAAAGATGGATTTTATTGCTATATATAATTTTATTATTGAATTAAGAAACGTTTAAATAGTAGATAACCTCCAAATAATTTGAGATATAGATCATGTCAATAGTAAGTGATTGATAGTTTAAGGAGTAGAACAACAGCGTTGACAAGTTTAGTTCGGAGAAATACATCTCTCGAGATTTAGTCAACTTCAATTATTTAAATATATTCAAGTCATTATAGTATTAAGGATTAATTTAAATGGATAAAGATTAACAACACTATAAATACGTGAAACTATCTAATCTAAAAACTATCAAATGGTTCTTATATCTAACAATCTAGGAACCAAAAAAAAATTTATTAAAACCAGTTAAACGCTAATAATTTGAAACCACCACCAAACGGATGCTAACTCTACAACTTTGGTGGAGTAAAACTTCGATTGATATTTCAAGCTCTAAATCTTAGTATATTAACGATATCAATAGGTTAGAAAATGTATATTTTCAGTAACAAAATATTGTATTTTAGGCTAGTTTGAAAAATTGAGAAGACTTGCATATTCTGCCATCATCGGGTCAAATACGAAATATCATCGTAAGCCTCATTCGATGTGTGGAACCCGCAACTCATTGTAGGCTTTTGGTTTTTACTTTATTTTATCTTTCGTTAAAGAAGACTTTCGATCTTGACTCAACTTTTTTTTTTTTTGGTGTGGGAAAACAAAAAAAAATATTTCAACAATCTCATTCGCTTGTTCATAATTATTTATGTTTGAAACCTCCATTCATTACTCTAATCAATGACTCTAATCAATGTAATCAAATTGACTACATAGTAAGTCTACGTCTAACAATTAATGAAGTACTATGTATTAACAAATAAATAATTCCGAATAAATCATAATTTAATTTGATTGGTTCTCATTCCGTACACATAATTAAGGCCATAAGAGGTAAAAAAATTACTGTCTATGAAAGCAGGATGATGCAGTTTTTTAAACTTAATATTCCTCCAAGACAACTTGGGAAGAAATTAATGGGTATGTTTTGTTTGTTGTACCAAAGCTAGATGGTTCGGTCAAGCAATGCCACGACAATTTTTAATTGCGTGGCTAGCCATTGCGAATAAGCTTACAACATGTGACCGTCGTTGTAAACTTGTAATGGAGTATAATCCAGCCTTATCTTATTTGCGATGAACCAAACGAGACCAAAAATCACTTCTTTATTTTTTGCTTGTTCTTTCTCTTTCACGGTCTAGTCTCTCTTTTGCTCGAAACTCTGAAATAGGCTCACCAAGAAAGATTCTTTTCTATTGCGACGGATTTTTTACGGAACGGTTTATAGTACTTGGAGACTGGAGAGAATAAAAAACAGAAAACTCCATCAAACCCTTCCCACACTACACTGCATATGCATCTCTCATGTCATCCGTAAAGGGATGATGGACAGAATCATCTCATCTCACAAACAACAGCCTCCTCGACCGTTGGAATACGGCTTAAAATTTAAACTATTCTACTTTATTTTTTGTTAAATGACTCGACTATTGCTCGGTTTTTCAAAGTTTTATGAATTAGTTATAATTGCACATGTATTTGTCTTTTTCTTAATCAATAATAATCATTTTAATAAGAATAAGTAAACATATATAGACCAATGATTTTGTTATTATAAAAAGAATATAACTCAATGATACTAGTTACGTAGATAGAATTATAATACATAACCACGAGTCTACCTTGCCGATATGCTTCTTTCCCTTTCTGAGTTGGCCGCTTCTCATCCTGCTTCTGTTAGGGGTTTGGTCTCTAGCTTATTTGCTTTTGGGTTAGTTTTGGATCCATTTAGTGTGGATTTGGTGGAGGTTTTTTATGATTAGGAGTTGTGGATCTTGTTCTATTTTGCTTTCGGAGGAAATAGTAAGGCTGTTTTACTGTGTTCCGAGTCTCTGAACTAGCCGACTTCGGGGTGTGGATTTGGTAGAGTGAACTTGTGAACTATGTTTTGGTAGAGTGTGCAGTCCTGTCTTAGTGCTGGTTCTTTACTTGTGTTGATGGACGTCGTTCTAAGACATTGAAGGCGGTTTTTGTTACGAGTCTCTTTTCACTTCTTAGAGTAAGATATTTTGTGCGGGTTATCTGACGAACCGGCTTCCGTTAGTTTAGTGGTCGTTTCCTTTGGCTTTTTTCCTATCTTCCTTTTTCAGTCCTGTTTCGGCTCTTTCTTCCTCTCTGACTTTCGAGTCTTTTCGTTATAAGTTGATCATGTGCTGCAAAGTATATCATTGACATTATACCGATGTTCTATTACTTCCATGTTTTTATTCTTTTTGCCATGGAACCAATTCGAATCGGGTAAAAAAATTGTAATCACGATTGTAATACTAACTTTATTTATATAATATTTACAATCTAGCAAAAAAAATAATAAAAAAATAAAACTAACACGAAAAAGAACACTCACTAGTAAATCAAGGACCAACAAAAATTACTCAAGAGTCGAAAAGAAATTTGGTTTAAGTTGCAGAATTTCTTTTGGATGCCATATTTTAAAATGTTTTCGTTTATTATGAAAGAATTATATAAGAAATGATGAAGTCTCCGTTCCACCCGGTCAGAGTGATAACATACAACAAGGACATGCAAGTTGGAGAAGACCAGAGAGAGTTTTATCAAACTCGAGCTTTCTTTTATCATCATTTTGTCACATCTGTAAATTACTCTCAGTTACCATTCTGAGTATGTAATATATCTCTGTCTAATTGATAATGTTTATAAGAAGAAAATAAAATAAAATGAGGAAGTCTCTAGGTGGATATATAAACAAAATATGTAAATATTGTTACTTGTATACGAAATAAGAAATGAGGAAGTCTCTAGATGGATATATATATATAAAATATGTATATACTTTTACTTATCAAATATATATATATTTGGAATATATCTTCATAGATATATTAAACTGAAATAATGAAGAAACATTCCTAACCAAAATATTATACGACCTAGTGCGATTATCTTTAGAAAAACTTGGTGTCTGGGGGATACTTCATACTTTTTAATAGGGTACTTTATTTTTGTCTTTTGCAAGATACTGGTGAAATTAATCTGCATGGATCAATCTGCTAAACCCGAAAGTATACTTTTACGGAAACTTCACAAAGGCTTTTCGCCGTCGAGGCGTCGATTGTTACCCAATCTAAGAACTTCGCGAGATTAAACATCTACTCGAAATCAAATGTTATTATCCAGATTGTAGAGTTGATAGCTAGGATAATTGAGTTGCAAATTTTTTTGCTCCTTCTAAAATGCCCGCAGCAAGGTCTTGTAATTACTGCTCCAAAATATTTCCCAAGGAAGATGATAACACTGAAGTGGAGGATGAGGGTCAAGAAAAAGAGCCTAATGAAAAATACCATGTGGATTCAACTTTTCTCCTTAAATATGGTGACATAATGGTCGCAAAGCCCATTTGATATGCTGAATGACCCATACTTGGCAGCATGAAAAAGGTTGCCTCTCGTTCTGGAAATTTTTGTTGTTGACTTGCTGGCTTACTATTTCTTTTTCTACTCTATATAAGAAACTCACACCAGCATACAATGACGTACGTTGTGATATTGAATATTCATAGAGTATTCGTGGGGTAGAATGTCATTCTCTAAACCCCTACCCCTTTTCAACCACTTTGTTTTACTCAAATATTATCTCTCGCTAAATTTCTTCTTTCTTTCCCGTTCTTCTCAAGCCTTAGACGTGTATAAATAGACATGAACATTTCTCCAAAGCAAAGAGATAAAACAATAGCCTAGATCTAGAAACCTTAGTCGTCGCCAACCCGGCCTTGAACCACCATGCACTGTCGATCATCCTTGAACTGTCATGTCCATCCATCAGGTCGCCTCACTGAGACAAGAAGAGGAAGAAGCCTATGGCTTCAATCTCAAACATCCTTGTCTCGACAGCACCTGCAGAGCTGGTTCCCCCGCCACGCATCATCGGAGGTTGCCATCAGCTCACAGCTGGAGCCAAAATCCGCCGCCAACGGAACTCGCCTCAAGGGTTTAAAACTTGTGTTGCAAGTTACTAAACAAAGGCCTTCATCCAAAACCTTACTCGTTATCTCATTCTACTTCACCTCCGTTACCCCCGTAAGCTGAGATCCCTGCCTGGAACGATCTAAAAGGAAGTGAATCAATCTGTCTTCTTTTTCTCTTAAGTCAAGGTGAGGACTCGTTACGCTTTTTTCATAATGGTTTGTTATTTCTTCATCCGTCTAGTTTAAGGTTAAACAACCGATACATACCTACGATCGAGCTATATAAATCGTTTTTTAGTGTGGTTTACATGACTATAATATTATACTATTATACATGATATACCTTTTCAGTTATGCTTGTTACGGTTTTACTTGAATGAACTCGATAGGGTATACATAAGAATGATCTAAGGTGCTGCTACACATTATTCGGAAATAAAATTAATAATAAACACACATCTATATTAAAAAGTTAAGCGCAGCAAAGAAGAAATTAAAATTTTGTCAAAATTCAAGAAAAGGTAAATCTACATATAATACCTAATAAAAAATATACTATAAAATTCCCAAGTTTAAATGACCTCTACAATATCCGTACGACTGTACGAGCAAGATTTCGTTTTCCTATATGTCGCATATATCTGGCTGATTACATTTCATAAACCGATTTAAACACAGCCAGATTAACGCAGGGATTCCTTATATGACAAGTCGAAACCATGCAAAGATAAAAAAAAAAATTATAAAAAGAATCGTACGATATATATAAAAAATAGCATCATGAAAAGAATATATCCATATAAGAAAATATTATTAAAAATACACTTACAAAAATCATAAAAATACACGCAGAAATTAGTACAATATAAAAATAATCATCTTGCTATCTATCCACATTGCATCTCCATCAATGATATCTAAGTGGATATTCAAAGAATTAGCGCAATATAAAAATCATAAAATAATATTAAGATATTAAGTAAATATTTCAAAACTTGAGAAATCCAAAACAGAAATTATTGAATAGGTTCTCAAATTTTAAAATTATCACTTAATTTTTTATTATATTTTTATTATACTAATTGTTGAGACATATACCCATTAAAATACCATTAATATAGATGCTCATACATACATTTATTTCAATTTAGGGTCTACGTATTACGTAGGGCCTTTAACAAACAGAGATTGTGTTCCTAAAAAAGTATCATTTACAATAACAGTTTGTTAAAACAAAGGTAATACAAAACAAACAAAATTTATATTTTATTATGATTAAAAACAATATATAAAGAACCAAAACCAAATTTAAAATCCAACATCTTTAAATTTTTATGAGAAGAAAAGAAACGTTCTGATTTCAATCTCGATTTAGTTTTAGTATCGAGTTTTCGTTTTGGTGTGATAGAACATTTCGAAGAGAAAAATCTAGAAGTTGCTCAAAATTTTGAACTTGCTTGACAAGTTCTAACGTGACCGAATAGGGTCACAAATCAACGGGGGGGTCCAGGTCGTAGACGCGGCCAAATGAGTAGTCAACAGTTTCTTCCGGTTGCTTTCGTCGTTGCCTCGTTACATTTATTTTAATTTTCAGCGAGATCCGAAAACGATACTAGTAGTAATAAGTTAATAAAGATTGACCCCGTCACTCCTTTTATGGTCGTCGCGCAATGCTTTTAATATTTAAAAATACAAAAACTTTTGTGGGGTCATAATATTAAATTCCTCGAAAATTCCTACGCAATTCCTAGCTTATATAAATTGCAATTGTCATCAACATCTCAAAATATATCTCATCTCATTCTCCATCTTTAAAAATATATCGGAAATTTCTGAAGCTTTTCTCTAGTTTTCTTCAGCCATGACAGCAAAGGTATTCCTTTTCTTTCATATTTTTTTCATCTGGAAATTAATTATATTTAACTTAGTAGTGATCGTTGATTAATTGCTATATATAGAAACCATTTAGTCAAACTTATTTCATAACTATGAAATTATTCCGTACTGATCTCAAGCTTCAAATGACAGAAATCAGTGTTGCAATTGAGTGTCCACGACGAGAGAATCAGGAAGAAAGCGCTTGTGACTGTTTCTCGATCTCCAGGTATGTTCATAAACTACTTTACAATATAATTTTTATATATTTTGAAAATAATACATTTTCTGATATATATTTTTCGTTTTTTTTTAATAGGGGTTACTTCGATAACAATGGATGATAAAACCGGGAAAATGACGATTGTTGGAGAAGTTGATGTACCGAAAATCGTGATGAAGCTACGGAAAATATGCAATGCAGAGATCGTTTCGGTTGAGGTTGTTAAACCACCTGAGAAAAAGCCTGAACCAGCAAAATCGGCTCCACCTAAACCGGCCGAAATTGTTGCCTATCCCATTATGCATGTGAACCCTTACCAATATCAGTCTTCTTATGCAAATTCGTACTATCAGCCATACGGGAATTCTAGAGTTGTGGTAGAGGAACCAAATAGTATTTGTGTGATTATGTGATTTAAGCTAGAGTTATTTTCAATAATTAATGTAAGTTATGTAACACTTAATTTTGATGGAGCGAGGATTGTTTTTTTTAGGGGTACTGTGTAATATACATTCAAGAAAAAAAATTTATTTATGTATGATAAAGTTGAGCTTCATACGCTTTGTAAACTTTAACTTTTAAATGATTAGTCTTTTTTTCCTCGCGGTTTTATTCATATATAGACTTTTCTCCTATGCTAATGTATATATAGCATATACTTTGTCCCTGGCTTGTGATTGTTCCATATATGTAAAGTATTTGGATGATCTCTTCTATTTCCACTGATTGCTATATAGAGATTGTACTCATTGCTGGAAGCAATATAGATAATATTATTAATTCGCAAAAAAAAAAAATATATATATATAGGTAATATTATTGAGTTGAAAGAATTATTAGTTCGTAAAAACAAATATATATATTTTATATAATAAAGTAAACTTCTTTTTATGGAAGCTTTGAGAATGTGACATGTGTCTTCCCAATATTTAACATTTTTTTTCAGGTTCTCTAAAATTTAATATTTTTTAATTTTTCTTTTTATTTTCAATTTTACATTTAATGATTTCACTTTATATTAATTGCAAAATTTAAAATTTACTATATACAAATATTTAGTACTCTTTTTTAAAAATTTTATGTGTCATCCAAAATTTTATATTTAAAACATTTTCATTTTTTTTTTTTAATTTTTAACTTAATGAGTTAAAGTTTATCTTAATTTCTAAATTTAAAATATACTGTATATTTTGTTTTTATTTTTTTATGTCTATTCAATACTCTTAATTTTTTTTTAAAAATATTTATTTTAACTTCAGATACAATACATTACTTCTAATTAATATCAATTTATTTGGTGTAGATTGTAATTCATAAATAACAGTTTAATTAGTATAGAAATGCACATATGTGGACAAACAACATATTTTAATATTTTTTATATTATTTGATCTATAGTTAATATTATATAATTAAGAATAATATCTTCTAATTATACTCTGAATGGTGTCACGTGTCTATTTCAAATATATTTTCTCTAAAAACTATTTTTCTCTTTCTATTGGGTATGTATAAGAGAGTTCTAAATTAAAAACTTAAAAATAGATATAAGCTCACAAATCCCATTTGAAAAAAATGATTAAAATTGAAATAACTTTGTTTGGTTTTTGAAGTTAGATAATTTAATTTTGAACATAACAAACAAACACAATCTGTGCAATGCACTGATTCAATCCTAGTATAGGTAATATTATTGAGTTGAAAGAATTACTCGGAAACTAATTTGAGATAAAGGATTTTAGTATTACGAAAATGATTTTTGGTATGGAGATTCGCCAAAAGTTCAGAAAATATTAAAGTTGTTTTAGAAACGAAACATAAATACGTAAGCATGTTTCATATGACAAATGTGAAACCACTTTTTATACCATTGCATCATTATATCAAGCTTTCAACATTTGAGTGTCTTAAAATTTGAGGAAGATGGTAAAGATATGGCACAATTTCTTTTTTCTTTTTCTAACAACAAATACCCATTTTATTAAGTTGTTAAACGACTTTCTTCTAAAAAGAGTTAGTCGGGAATCTATGAACTTACATGGATAAAAAAAACCTCGAGTACGAGCACTCTTAAAAAGAAAATCTGCACGAAAATTATCATCTCGTGGGATATATATCAAATCAAAAGAGGAAAAAGATGATTTAAGAGATCTAAAATCTTATAATTCTGTATTAAAGACTGGCCAGTCCATCGGATACTCGATCATTTTTGTAATATCATGACAATCTAAAGCAAACATCACATTGGTGATTGAGATCGAGATTAAACATTTCATTGCCCACAACAGTGCTTCCAGTTCAGTGTGAAGAGGAGATAAACATCGTCTATAACCTTTAAGTCTGAGATGAATCAATCTCTCACCAGGAACTAAAATCCAACCAAGATCGCTCAACTGATCTGACGGATGCCAAGACCCATCCACTTGGCAAGTTACTGTGGCAGGATGAAAGGAGAGTGTTTCGACCTGATGGGTCATCCGAGCTGGACTGAATTCATCAGATGCATTTGCTTTTGTCCATGCCTCATCCTCTAAACGAGCTTTTTCTAGTGTATCATAAGCAGATTCATCATTTCCTTCAAAATCTTTCTTATTTTTCGCTTTCCAAATGAACCACATTATCATGGAAAGATACGTAAATTATCTTCACTCAATCCTAAGTCTCGTGTACGCCAAAAAAGTTAATCACAGTTCTCAAAGAGTGATGAGGAAGGAAAAATATGTGAGGCAGAAAGAATAAGTGAAATAGCCCAAACTTGTCTAGCTGGTGGACATTCAAAAATTGTATGGTTGACAGTCTCTTCTTCTGCGCCACACCTAGGACAGTTTTTATCTCTTCACATATGTTGATAAGATAAATTGTAGCATGTTACTAAACAACCAGATAAACATTACCACACGAAATGTTGAATTTTCCGTGCGGCTTTTAATTTCCTAAATTGTGTCTTAAGTATCGTAGTACTCGGTCCCTGAATAGGGTGGTCACAAGCTGAGCGAGCTAAATCTCTCGCCGCCCAATATCCGGATTTAACACTGTAATTTCCAGATTTGGTTAAAGTCCAACTATAATTTTCCCTCGGGTCATAACACCGGATGTATCCCTAAAATTAGGGTAATATCATCGGGAATAAAAAGTTCTCGAAGGCGGTCTAACTTCCACCATTTAGACTCAAATTCGATCAAGTAGTTAACATAAAGTATTGGATCTTGCGTATCATGAATCTCTTTGGTGGTCTGGCTGAACACTCGGATGGATCTTGCTTATTCTGAACACTCGGATGTATCCTTAAAATTAGGGTAATATCATCAGGAGGGAAAAGTTCTCGAAGGCGGTCTAACTTCCACCGTTTAGACTCAAAGTCGATCAAGGAGTTAACATAAAATATTGGATCTTGCGTATCCTGAATACTCTTTGGCAGTTTGGCTGGAAGGTCGGGAATCCACGGCTCGCTCCAAACTCTAGTACCAAAACCCGAGCCNGGTGTAGATTGTAATTCATAAATAACAGTTTAATTAGTATAGAAATGCACATATGTGGACAAACAACATATTTTAATATTTTTTATATTATTTGATCTATAGTTAATATTATATAATTAAGAATAATATCTTCTAATTATACTCTGAATGGTGTCACGTGTCTATTTCAAATATATTTTCTCTAAAAACTATTTTTCTCTTTCTATTGGGTATGTATAAGAGAGTTCTAAATTAAAAACTTAAAAATAGATATAAGCTCACAAATCCCATTTGAAAAAAATGATTAAAATTGAAATAACTTTGTTTGGTTTTTGAAGTTAGATAATTTAATTTTGAACATAACAAACAAACACAATCTGTGCAATGCACTGATTCAATCCTAGTATAGGTAATATTATTGAGTTGAAAGAATTACTCGGAAACTAATTTGAGATAAAGGATTTTAGTATTACGAAAATGATTTTTGGTATGGAGATTCGCCAAAAGTTCAGAAAATATTAAAGTTGTTTTAGAAACGAAACATAAATACGTAAGCATGTTTCATATGACAAATGTGAAACCACTTTTTATACCATTGCATCATTATATCAAGCTTTCAACATTTGAGTGTCTTAAAATTTGAGGAAGATGGTAAAGATATGGCACAATTTCTTTTTTCTTTTTCTAACAACAAATACCCATTTTATTAAGTTGTTAAACGACTTTCTTCTAAAAAGAGTTAGTCGGGAATCTATGAACTTACATGGATAAAAAAAACCTCGAGTACGAGCACTCTTAAAAAGAAAATCTGCACGAAAATTATCATCTCGTGGGATATATATCAAATCAAAAGAGGAAAAAGATGATTTAAGAGATCTAAAATCTTATAATTCTGTATTAAAGACTGGCCAGTCCATCGGATACTCGATCATTTTTGTAATATCATGACAATCTAAAGCAAACATCACATTGGTGATTGAGATCGAGATTAAACATTTCATTGCCCACAACAGTGCTTCCAGTTCAGTGTGAAGAGGAGATAAACATCGTCTATAACCTTTAAGTCTGAGATGAATCAATCTCTCACCAGGAACTAAAATCCAACCAAGATCGCTCAACTGATCTGACGGATGCCAAGACCCATCCACTTGGCAAGTTACTGTGGCAGGATGAAAGGAGAGTGTTTCGACCTGATGGGTCATCCGAGCTGGACTGAATTCATCAGATGCATTTGCTTTTGTCCATGCCTCATCCTCTAAACGAGCTTTTTCTAGTGTATCATAAGCAGATTCATCATTTCCTTCAAAATCTTTCTTATTTTTCGCTTTCCAAATGAACCACATTATCATGGAAAGATACGTAAATTATCTTCACTCAATCCTAAGTCTCGTGTACGCCAAAAAAGTTAATCACAGTTCTCAAAGAGTGATGAGGAAGGAAAAATATGTGAGGCAGAAAGAATAAGTGAAATAGCCCAAACTTGTCTAGCTGGTGGACATTCAAAAATTGTATGGTTGACAGTCTCTTCTTCTGCGCCACACCTAGGACAGTTTTTATCTCTTCACATATGTTGATAAGATAAATTGTAGCATGTTACTAAACAACCAGATAAACATTACCACACGAAATGTTGAATTTTCCGTGCGGCTTTTAATTTCCTAAATTGTGTCTTAAGTATCGTAGTACTCGGTCCCTGAATAGGGTGGTCACAAGCTGAGCGAGCTAAATCTCTCGCCGCCCAATATCCGGATTTAACACTGTAATTTCCAGATTTGGTTAAAGTCCAACTATAATTTTCCCTCGGGTCATAACACCGGATGTATCCCTAAAATTAGGGTAATATCATCGGGAATAAAAAGTTCTCGAAGGCGGTCTAACTTCCACCATTTAGACTCAAATTCGATCAAGTAGTTAACATAAAGTATTGGATCTTGCGTATCATGAATCTCTTTGGTGGTCTGGCTGAACACTCGGATGGATCTTGCTTATTCTGAACACTCGGATGTATCCTTAAAATTAGGGTAATATCATCAGGAGGGAAAAGTTCTCGAAGGCGGTCTAACTTCCACCGTTTAGACTCAAAGTCGATCAAGGAGTTAACATAAAATATTGGATCTTGCGTATCCTGAATACTCTTTGGCAGTTTGGCTGGAAGGTCGGGAATCCACGGCTCGCTCCAAACTCTAGTACCAAAACCCGAGCCAATAGTCTTCCGTAATCCTGATAGTAAAAGGGGCTTAGCCGCCATTATACTTCTCCACCCAGATGAGGGCCGATTTGACACTTGAATGTCTAGTGGGCTACAATACTTAAAGTATCTTCCTTTTAAAACTCGACACAAGAGCGAATCGGGGATCTCAGGAGCCTCCAAACTTGTTTGCCAAGAAGTGCAATATTATGATCTCCAAGCATCCTAAAATTGAGATCACCATCCGCCATTTTGGTGCAAAGTTTGTCCCATGCCGTCCAATGAATTCCTCCAACATCTGCTTTAGAACACCACCAAAACTTGGCTATAGTACTACTCATTTTGGATAAGATAGCTTTCGGAAGAAGATAACACGACATCACAATGTCGAAAGAGCATGTGCTTGTGATTTGATTAGAATTTATTTGCCACCTTTGGACAAGAACTTTACGTTCCAAGGATTAATTCTGCCGTGTAAGCGATCTTGGACGAAGGCAAATACTTGAGCTTTAGAGCCATGAATCTTCTCAGGGAGTCAAAGATAGATCCCCATTCCTCTTTCTTGTAGGATCCCAGTTGTGGTCTTTATCTCACCTCTCAAATGGACCGGCACATCAGATCCAAACATAATCGATGACTTTGTAAAATTGATTTGTTGCCCTGATGCTTCTCCATACATATGGATAATTTCAATAAGGGTTTTACTTTGGTGATGATCAGCCTTACAAAAGAAAAAGCTATCATCAGCAAATAGGAGATGTGAGATATGAGGGCTTTCACGAGATATTCTTATCCTTTGGATTTTTTATCCTCTTCTGCTTTTCGTAGTAGAGCAATAAGACCTTCTGTATAAAGAATGAAAAGGTATGGTGATATTGGGTCCCCTTGTCTCATACCCCTAGATGGTTTAATGTATCCTTTTGGACTTCCATTTAAGAGAACCCTATAAGAGACAGATGAAACACAGAACATAATCCACCCTATACATCTTGGGATCAAAACCCTTTTTCTCCATCAAGATTCGAAGAAAGGACCACTCCACCCTATCGTAGGCTTTACTCATATCTGTTTTGATAGCCATAAAATTCTTCCTACATGCAGGATTAGATCGAAGGGCATGATACTTTCTTGAGCTATTAGGATGTTGTATGTGATAAGTCTTCTACCCACAAAGGCGGATTAGGTCTCCGAGATTAAATCCGAAAGAAACTTCTTAAGGCGAAGACTCAGCACCTTAGAGATGACCTTATAACTTACATTACATAAGCTAATAGGTCGAAAACCATTCATAACTCTTGGTTTATCCCCTTTTGGGATTAGGCAAATATTTGTTTCGTTTAATCTGTCATCAAAAATTCCGGATGCAAAAAGCATTTTTATCATTGCCACCATGTCAGGTCCCACAATATCCCAAATTTTTTTATAAAAAGAGCTGTTATCCCGTCTGGGCCTGGTGTTTTTCCCGGATTAAGGGAGAAGAGGGCACGCTTGATTTCCTCAGTTGACACTTCTCGAGTGAGGTTCTCGTTCATGGCTTGAGTAACACAATCTCGGGAATTTCCCGGAGAGCAAGACCAGGATCGTTCGGGTTAAACGAAGAGAATAACTTATCAAAGTAATCTATAGCAATAGATTCTATACCATCTTCATTGTCTACCCATATCTCGTTATCATCAAGTAAGCCTATGATTTTATTTTGTGCCCTTCTTTGCCTTGTCAAAGCATGATAAAATTTAGTATTTTGATCTCCTAGCTTTAGCCAATCCGTTCGAATTTTTTTGATACCAGAAAGCTTCTTTTTCTTTGTAAGCTTCATAAAGTTTTTGCTTCAAAGCATAAATGGTTTCAACATTAGTATCATCGTCAGCTTGGGCCACATCAATCTGGTCTTGTAATTCCTTGATGAAAAACTATGGGGTTCAGATCATAGACCACTTTTATCAACTATTGCTAATAAACCCTTAAAGATGACCAGGAGGTTTATGTTTGATAAACGATGGATTGGTAAACCAGGTCTTCGTGAAGCCATTGTTGATGGATGGGGCTCGAGATCCTCCTCAAATGGTCAACTACTAACCCGTTGTGTGTCTAATTGTAGAAGAACGATCTCAATATGGAAGAAAGGATTAAAAACCAATTCTGAAGTTCTCCACATTAGTGTGGGAAAAAAATTCATGTCAATCTTCATTTCCCGTAGTCCTATCAAGGTGGCATCTAATTATACCGTTTTTTCGTCGGCCTACCCATGAAAAAGAGTTACCTTAATATGGGAAGTCAATCAGACAGCAACCATGAATCATATTCCGAAAAGGAAGAAAAGATGCTCCAAACCTCTTTTTTCCTCCTCTTTTCTCATGGTTATCAATAATTTCATTGAAATTGCCAATTAAGAACCATGGACCAAAGCTAGCAATACCAATACGAGTTAAACGCTCCCACACATTTTGGCGGTTTTTAACAACAGAATCGCCATAAATAAAAGTCATAAAAACTCTATTGCCGTCAATAATTGTCTCAACCCCAATCAGCCGGTCATCCACATACAAAAATTTGACCGGGAAATCCTTAGAATAAAAAAGAGTAAGACCACCACTATATCCTCTTGGATTAACAGTGTGGAGGTTATTAAATCTTAATGAAACTTGCAAATTTTGCAGAAAAAATGATCATTCTTGATTTCCGATAAAAACATAAAGCCTGACAAGTACATACAGCACATCTCCTCCAGTCGACGGGTTGTGAGCCAAGAACCCGCCCCTTGACAGTTCCATGCTATGATCCTCATTCCTGGGGACTGGGTGAGTTCTGGGACCCCACCAGACCACCACCAATTGAAATACCAGCCTTCTTCTTTGGTGATCTCTTCTGCCCAAACGGCTTCATCTTCTTAGAGGCTATAATTTCTTTGCCATTAGGGCTCCGTGGAACTTTCTTCTTCGCCACTAAACCATTTTTACTTACATCCTCATTCTTCTCTGATTTCTTGCCAGCCAAGTCATCATAATTTTTAGCAGATTTTACGTTGTTATGGCTCCTTGTTCTTTTACTGGTTGGAGACTGAGAGGTGGCTGGAGCTTGAGATCCTCCATGAGAGATTGAAACAATGATATCAGTAATGGTCCTGTCCTGGCTGTCCGCAGATTCTGAAATCTGCCTCCAATCCTCGCCTAGGAGATCATCATTTTCCATGAGGTCATCTTTCATCATCGTATCTTCACATTTAGCAAGAAGGCGGAGGTCCTCCTCCGTGAGCTCAGCCTCACCATCACCAACAGCGAGATCCTCCCAATCGAAAGGAACCACATTTTCGTCAAATAAATTAAGTTCCTCATTATCATAAGCAGGAGATTCTGGGGCAGAAGGAGGAGGGGGCAACAATCGGTGGAGAAACAATCGGTGGAGCAACAAACGGTAGAGCAACTTTCGGGGGAGCCACCATCGGAGTAGTAATCGTCACTTGTGGCGGAGGAAGGCTGGAACCCGAGCCAGAGCCAACCTCGAACCCAGAACTAGGAGGGACCCAATCGGATGGTTTATTTCCATTGTTATCCTCTTCTACAATTCTTTTACCCTTGTCTCTCCAAGTCGACGGAAGAAGGACTCTCTCGACATTCTCCGAGGAGGGTGGTCTTACTTCTCGGCAATTCTCAAAACTGATGTTTTCTCTTATAAGAGACCGTTGAAAGATTCTCTGAAAAGCAGTTCCTCTACGTCGAGACGATGATACTCTAAGCTCGTCATCTCGAGATCGTGAAGTACGTTGGGGCCTTGGACTTAGAGAGGAAGGTTCATCATTTCTGCGTTTGCGAGAGGTAGAGGAAGAGTTTTCTAAAAGTATCATGTTATGAGGATTTTGTGGCACAATTTTTTATGTTATCACATTGGATTAAATTTTTTCACTTAATGATAATTATAAAATATTATTTAATTAAAATCATAAAATATTATTTAATAAAAATAATAAAACATAAATTAAATTAACTTTCTATCATATTAAGGAGTGTTTTAGCCATTTGGTTAACAAAATTTATATTAACATTTTAAAATATTACATTTTTAAAATGCGATTGGTTTTGCATCGATCTTGATGCAGATCTAAAGTGTCCATATAGATAGATGCAATGGATGTGGAGAAATAAGTATAGCCTTTTCAAACCAAATATTTCAACACTTAGATAGTCCGTTGCACACACACACACCAAAGAAGAAGTTGGATAGACATATTATACAAACAACTACCTTCGCTATCTACGAACAAATATATTCCAATTCGGGTTTTACATAGGATCTCGAATAAACAGGAGTTTATTTTATAAATGGTTATGTTTCTTACCAAAAAACAAATTAGATATTTAATCATCTAAAAAGATAACAGATTTTTTTAATTATTCTTATTTAAGTAACATGAAACAAGAATTTAAACAGTATGCTCCCGAGTTACGTTTTCTTATGACTAAAAGCAATCTGAGGAGGATACAGAGTACAGACAAATAAAATCCGAAGGAAAAATATAAAAGTTCAAAAAAAAAAATCTTATAAATTGTATAAGAGAAACGGTTGTGACTTCAATTTCAGTTCTGATTTTGATTTCAGTTTTCGTATTGATGTGATATCGATACAACTTCTTCAAGAACAGAATTAATCTAAAGACTTTGCTTGAGAAGTTTGGCCGAAGGATCAGTAAGTCATAAATGTACTGGTCGTACACGCGGCATGAGTAGTGACACTTCTTTCGTATCGTAGCGTTGATTGGTTTTTAATATTTAACCAATTCCTGAAAATATAATAATAAATATTGACTCGTTTACTCTTTTGGAGTCGTTCACTATGCTTTTGTTATTTTAAAAATAGATAAAACTTTTGTGGGACACGCATAGTCGCATACATCAAATTCCTCGTATATTCCTATGAGATTTCTATATATAGAGATATCTAAAGACTTGCAATTGTCATCAAAAAGCTTCAACATCTCAAACTATCTCTTCTCTTATCTCTTTAAAAATCTATTGGAAATTTCTGAAGCTTTTCTATAGTTTCTTTCAGCCATGACTGCGCAGGTACACCATCTCTTTCATATATATTCTCTCCGGAAATAATAATATTTTTCAATTCAGTGATGTTTAATTAGTAGTTATACATAGAAACTGATCAATCATACTATTGTTTTAAAAATCTAAAATGTGCAATTAGCCATACTAATATCTGGTTTTCAAACGACAGAAATCTGTACTGCAATTGAGGTTTAGCGAGGAAAGAATCAGGACGAAAGTGATGGAGACAGTTTCTCGGTTTCGAGGTATATATCTTTGTAAATTCCAAAATCTACAATATCATAATTTGTTTTAGTAAGTTAGAAAATAACTAGACACTCTCTTTATGATTTGCTTAAAACTCTTAGGGGTTACTTCAATAGCAATGGATGACAAAACCGGGAAAATGACGGTTGTTGGAGAAGTTGATGTACCGAAAATTATAAAGAAGCTAAGGAAGATATGTTGTGCAGATATCGATACGGTAGAAGTTGTTAAACCATCTGAGAAAAAGCCTGAACCAACGAAACCGGCTCCACCTAAACCGGCTGAGATTCTTACCTATCCGGTTACGCATTTGAACTACCAGTACCAGTGTTATCCTTCTTATTATCAGCCACCACCATGCGGGAATTATCGTGTTGTGCAGGAACCAAATCCTACTTGTGCAATTATGTAATTTTGCTACAATTATTTTTGGGATAGTGGTAGTTCTGTACCATTTAATTTACTGAAGAGTCTATTTTTGTTGGGGACCTTGGGGGTATTGTAATACGCATGTCTGGCATGAGCTTTTTTTTTGTCAACTACTCCATATATTAAATCAAATTCGTTATGATTCATTAATTTTCATAAAAACCGATATCTCCGAATAGATGTGATTTACATAAGAGAACAAATACCTTCAGATCTTTACTTTTTAGCAAGAAAATCGGCACCAAAATTATCAAAACGAAAAATATAATGTAAATTAAAAACATCAACAGTTTTTAATCCGAATAAATGATCTAATTCAGACTTAAAAACTGGCCACTCCCACAATTCCTCCATCTTGTTAATTAAATTGGAACAGTTCGTCTCTCATGAACTTATTCGAAAAAAAAAAATATTCGGTCAAATTTTGTATGATGAAATTGATCTTAACGATGCTTTTGTTAACTTTTTTGCTTTTAATCATCTACCAATAATTAAATATTTGTTTCTCAGCTCGCACTTTTATTCACGTAGACTTCTATTATGGTAAAGCAGTATGTTGCGATGTTGGTTGTATCGATTCACCAACTGCGATAAACATATATACACACATAATTATCGCTTAGTCGCTTATCATTGGTCTAAAATCATAAAAAACTGATGGCTATTGTAGAATGCATACAATACGCAGTTCGATCAGAATATGTAATAGCCAACAAAATAAAGAAGCCATCAAATTCAAATTTCATAGTGTTGGAACCAAGCACAAAAGCGGTTAAAAGTCATGTACAAAATAATTAAGCCCCAAGAAAAATAAACGTTTTTATTAAAAACACTTGCAGATAGTGTTGCATCTTGTAGTAGATTTGTCGATCGGTGTTGTGGCGCAGCTTTTTCCTGCCCTAAGCGTGGTCACAGTGATAAGGTAATTCATACCTAAGTTAGGGCATCTGCAATGCAAGGACCAAAAATTGGTCCTCTAGAGTAGTTTATTGTATTTGGAATGTTAAGAGATTTAATTAAGGACAATTAGAAAAATAAAGATTATTGGTAGGACCAATAATTGGTCTTTAGATTATTATTATAAATTAATTAATTATGTTTATAATTATTGACATATAAAAGATAAGTTTTTAAACGAAAAATTAAACATTTAAATTGAAAACAAAAACATTACAAAGTTGAAAAAAATACAAAGTTGCGAAACAAATTACAAATTACAAATTAAAAATTACAAATTACAAAGGAAACAAACTAAACAAACATTTTATTGATTTCATAGAAAGTTAAACATTATATTTAATTTTGAAGATATCTGAATTTTTCCCAAATATTTTCAGTCAAATCTTCCTCTAATTGTTGATGAATATGTGGATTCCGAACTTCTTTGCGACGAGCAAGTGCCGTGCCGACTTTTGTAGTCTTTTTAACGGTGAAATAAAAATCGTCATCTTCAAACTCATAAAGAGTGTTTGAATCTCTTTCATCTTGGACAATCATATTATGGAGAATGACACATGCTCTCATAACATTGGAAAT
>KE154471.1:20956-46235 GCA_000411075.1 Sisymbrium irio | reverse complement strand
GACCTAGATCGATCTATACATACTCTAAATCTCTATACTACAGACCGAGGATTGAGTGATACATGGTTTATCTGAGGAGCGATCGGCGGCGGAGAGATCGGCGGAGAGATTGGGATCGACAGAGAGATGGGACAGATCGCCGGAGGGTTCGACGGAGTCCGCGGTCGAGAGCTCTGTGGAAGGAAACCGTCGAGAGAGATGAGAGACGATTTCATCGAGAGAGATGGAAGACTTTCCCAAACCACACTCCTTCGCCTCTCTCTCTCTGTGACACGTGCAGTTAAAGACACAAACATAAAACTTCTTAATTAACATATGTGAGCTAATGTTTTCTGTATTATTGATTCAATTTGAATTATTTTAATTACCTATTAAGCTAAGGACTCACTAACGTACGGGCGATAGGTCCTCTCAACTATTTCCTAATTTTCATCTATCCCAAAGAAATTTCCATGTAGCGCTTTATTTAGGAAGTTTGATGAGGAATTAAGAAATTTTTCTATCCAAAGCAAATAAAAATATTTCCATGGATTATGGAGTATCTATAGAAGGTCTGAAACGATAAGACTTTCAATGATATATATATCTTTTAGATACCATTCAAAAAACTTCTTACGAGACACAAAGCTTAAAACTAATATAATAAATGTGACAGAGTTTGAAGAAGAGTAACAAACCTAGATCAATAAAAAATAATTTGCAACTTTTGCTAAATTATATAAATTTGATTTTTTTTTGTAGAAAACGTAGTTTTTTATTTTTTTATAAAAATGTGAATATATATAGTTATTCTTATAGAAGACATGTTTTGTGGTTGTGTAAATATAAAATTTTGCTGTTTTAGTGAAAAATAAAAAAATTTGGTTTTTATGAAAAGGTATGATTTTGAAATTCTAATAAAAAATATATTTGTGATGAAAATTTTTATTATAGCTGTTTTGACAAAAACATGAATTTTGGTAAAAAGGAACATATATATTTTGATAGAAATACTATTTAAATAATATATTATAAAATATTATTTAATAAAAATAAGAAACATAAACTATATTAACCTTCTATTATTTTATGGATTATTTTATTCATTGGTTTACAAATTTATATCTAAACTCTATTTTTTTTAGTAAATATTCACTTTTAAAAAATGTAATGTAAGGACGAAGACAAATTAAAATCCAACATCTTAAAATATAAAGGTTCATAACAAAAAAAAAAACATCTTATGACAATGATAAGAGAAAACCGGTGTTGACTTTAATCTCAGTTCTTGTTTGGATTTCAGATTTCGTTTCGATGTAATATCGATACAACCTTTCCAAGAATATAATCAAAAGTTGACAAGTTCTTACGTTGACCGAAGGCTGAATAGGTAAAAAATGTAACAGTCATACACGCGCTTATGAGTAGTGGACATTTCTTGTGTTTGCTTTCGTTGTTGCCTCGTATCGTACCATTGATTTTAATATTCAATCCATTCTTGAAATAATAAGAAACTAATAGTTATTGACTCGCTCACTCTTTTGTAGTCTTTCACTATGCTTTTGTTTTTTTGAAAAAAGATAAAAGTTTTGTGGGTCATGCATATACCAAATTCCACGTAAATTCCTAAGAAATTCCTATATAATAGATATCTAAAGACTTGCAATATTGTCATCAAGAAGCTTCTACATCTCAAACGATCTCTCATCTCCTTCTCTCTGTCTTTTAAAATATATCGGAAATTTCTCAAGCTTTACTAAAGTTTTCAGCCATGACCGCTCAGGTACACACTCTCTTTCAAATATATTCTCTCTTGAAATCATTATATTTTAATTTAGTGATGGTTGAGTAATCATTAAGTAGAAACTAATCAAATCATATTATTGTTTTAAAAATCTAAAATGCGCAATTAGCCGTACTAATATTTGGTTTTCAAATGACAGAAATCTGTGTTGCAATTGAGGTTTCACGAGGAAAAAATTAGAAAGAAAGTGATGGTGAGAGTTTCTCGGTTTCCAGGTATACATCTTTATAGAGTTCAAAATTTACAATATCATAATTAATTTTAGTTAAGTTTGGGAAAATATCTAAACACTCTTTTATGACTTTTAGGGGTTACTTCTATAGCAATGGATGACAAAACCGGGAAAATGACGATAGTTGGAGAAGTTGATGTACCGAAAATCATAACGAAACTGAGGAAGATATGCTGTGCAGATATCGATACGGTAGAAGTTGTTAAACCAGCTGAGAAAAAGCCTGAATCGGCTAAACCGGATGCACCTAAACAACCTGAGATTATTGCCTATCCGGTTAACTACATGTACCAGTCTTATCCTTCCTATGCAACGTCTCACTATCAACCACTACCATACGCGAATTATCGTATTGTGGAGGAACCAAATCCTACTTGTGCGATTATGTAAATATTCCTTAAGAATTGTTTTTGCAATAGTGAGTGGTGTAGTTGTGTAGCACTTAATTTTTCCAAGAGCCTATTTTTGTTGGGATATTTGTAATACACATGTCTCCTCTGCGCTTATTCGTAATAATAAAAAAACATTAGTCAAATTCTGAATGATGAAATCGATCTTAAAAACACGTTTGTTAACTTTCTACTTTTAATCATCTATCAATAGTTAAGCCCTTTTTTTCTCGCGGTTTCATTCACGTAGACGATAGACTTCTCTTAGATTGTGTTAAATCAATATGTTGCGAGGTTAGTTATATCGATTCACAATTTAAATACAAATGCGGTTAATATATACACACATAATTATGCCCACGTAATAGTAATACATTGACTGATAATAATAAAAATATTTGAACAACTATCGAATGAGATAATTAATAGATGAGATTTAAGAAGAATCCAGATGGACAGTCTTCATTGTTGACAAAAAGTCCTTTTTAGCTAAATAAAAGAAATGAAAAATGTAAAACTCATCATTGACTTGGGGGGTTCCACTCACTTCCACATGTCGAACGAGGCTTACGAGGAAAATTCATTCTTGACCCGGTGATGGCAGAATATGCAAGTCTTCTTTAGAAATTTTGTGAAACTAACCTACAATATCATATGATTTTTTTAATATACAGTACGTAATTTGAAACCTATATATTTTTATGTAACTTTAACATACCTAAACTTGTTTTTTTTACATAGAAAACTATGTGAAATTAATAGTTTTTTCTATATACTGATCATTGATTTGTATAATAAAATATATGAACGAAATTTTTGCCGTCGCCTATTTGTATTCTACATGGGGTGGGTCTTCACCCTTTTTAAAATTTGCGTAAAGATGAACTCTTGAAAGGAACATGAAGCTTAAATAAATTTGTGGTGTAGATTACACAATAGACATGGTCAGCGTCGTAAAATGTTGGTGTCAATTTCAATAATAACAACGATTACTACATCTTCAACTTGGACTAAAACCAAAAAAAGTTTGGACTATATGTGTTCGCCTTGCCCTGCCGTGCTTTGTAAATCGTTTGAGAGTGATTTTTGTCTCATTCTCATAGAAATTATACCTTTCTAAGATAGAGAAACCAATCTATCAAATCAGCTCCACAAATATTAAATGTATAATGGAGACTTAATTCATACGTATATATGTAAATATATATAATATCTATTCAATAAGTTTGTCAAAGAAATTTAATATTGATGGTATATATTAAATACAACGTCAAAACATTCTCTTCCATTAAAAATGTTGAATCTGAAAGATGAAGAAATCAAACTTAAATTAATGTTTAAGAAAAGTAAAAGATAAACCTTTATATTTACCTGGATGCACTGAAAGATGAAGTCCATGGGTCTAATATGAATTAGCCACACGGTCTACACCCTAAGATACCTTGGCATGTATCTATAAGTTTTTGAAGAATTCATACCAGCAAAATCCTAAAAGGACAAAGCCAACCAGTCGTTAAATTAGGAAATCATTCCAATGGCCTGATAAGAACATATTGGTTTCTATTGAAGGATTTGTGTCCAATCATGAGAAATTAAGCTCAGAACTGATTTGGTCCATATTTTAGCCCATCAAAGATCCACAGAGAACCAAGACTCTACCCAAAACGGCTTAGATCTGACCAGAACCAAACTTACAAACTAAGTGATCCAAAACTGTCCAATTTCTGACTTTTCTTTATCTAAATCAATGCAGAATTATCTTTGACGTCCAGAAGACTTATAATCTAGAGTAGTGTCTAAAAGTGAACTAACAGTCAAAAAAAATTTCCCCTCTTTGAGTTCAACTTGATTTATCACCACCATGAAATCATTGGTTGTATGGCGTCCATCAATCCATCGTTTGTTCATGAGCCGTTTCATCCACTCATTTAAGTAAATGGACCCATTCTGCGGGCTACTGAGACAATCATTCAATTTACTTTTATTCATTTCCGCCACTGTTCTATGTAAAAAGTTTCTGTCAAGCAGTTATTTGGACTCAATCAACTATCACCACACTTTGGATTGTAGATCAATGAACAACCAAACCAAACCGGTATGACTCAAACTAATCTGACATAAGCCATATATTTAAGAAAAAAACAAACAAATTAAACTGAGACCAAACTGCAAAAAGAAAAATAGATATATAATCTAAGCTTTAATAAAGATGTACGTACATTTGCTTAATTCAAAACCAGAAATTATAAAACGAATCCATAGTATAACGGTATAAGTTTGTTAACTATTTTACTATAACCAAATCCAGATTGAACGGTTTCTACTTGGACTCCGGTTACGCCTACCAATATCAATTACTATCAGTCTATCCTCATTCAATTTCTCCCCACCGTTTGGATATGAATTCCATAATCGTGGATGAAAATTCTGAACTTCCTTAAATAAAAGCCCGTATGTACGTATATCATTCTTGGTTACAAAAATGAAAAATCAAACTGAAATTAAATACCAAAACAGAGGACTATAGATTAATTTATCTACTCACAAGTAGTCCCATGAGCAAAAAAAAAACATCAAAACGTTACTTCTCTTCTTTCCACATCTCTACCCAATTCTCCTTTGCCTCTTCGAGTCCGAAAAGAGAGTTAGTCTTGGTCGGGTCAAGGTTTGTGGACAAGCTCCCGTACGCGATGCCAAGAGCCGACGCACCAAAGGTCACGAGCGTGGTCACGAAAGGAACCCACAAAGGCACGTCCCAGACGTTTCTATCCTTCAAAACATCAAGTAGTTTCAAGATTGCCACTCCCAACCCCAGTGGTGTCCCCACAGATACCACGATCCTCCCCATCATCCTCTCGAACACTTCTTGAGGTATCGGCGGGTCATCGTCTTCCGGGTCCGGTTCTGAGCGGCCGGGTTTTTCAGAGCTTCTAGAAGATTGAAAACCCTTAGGATTCGCGTGGAGCATTGATTCCCATCTCGGTTTCTTGTCAAGGATTAAGGTTCTTGGATATTGGAGTTTGGTTTTGAGAGCTGCTGTTCTTGAGTGAAATGATATTGGTAGTGTGTAGTGTGAACACAAGAGAGCTCTCATTTTCTTTCTTCTTCTTCTAATGTTTTCTGTGCATTTTATTATTTACCTTATAATACATGACGATAAGGTGGCAATACTTTGTTTTTATCTTTGAGATATTATTTTCCTCGCCACACCACACATTTCCTACTATTTATCCTTCTTTCAAGAAATTAATTCCCAAAAAAAAACAAAAAGACATTTCGTTGGGCTATTTTCTTCAAATTCTTCTGAATTTTAAGAAATGGAAATGAATGATACGGCGACTGAATTTTAAATATGATCGACTATTGTTATTATTATTTTTGCTCAGTTACATACAGTTTATTTATATATATCAGATATACTATTAAATTTACGAACCATTTGATCTTGGTAGCTTCACGTACGATTTCCTCACCTGCAAGGAAACAACATAAAACAAAGCGCAAAGGATTAAATTAACTACCAGCGCAAAAAGACATTGCAAAACGATTTCTTGATAGTCACGTTACATACCGTAGTAGGAGACAAATAGTAATAACGATCATTATTGCTGTCCGGAGAGAGCAACGGAGGAGTATGTGACGGTGGAGAAGCGTAGAGTGTTGGCCGGAGAAACGGAGACTGACGGTAAGGTGAATTTATCGGTGACCGTAGGAGCGTAGAGATCATGATGTTCGGCGACAGTGGAGTTGAGCGATACGGAGAGATAGGAGATGCTAGCTCCGAAGCACACGTGGCAGTTTCCGGTGATTGTGGCCTCGAATATCCAGAGATTGGCATGTTTACTGTTATCCTAGTGAGGGGAAAAAGATGTTTGAGTCCGGTGAAAAATACTGTAATAAATTGCAGTCTATATCATGATTGGTAAATGGTGATTATACCTCTTATGAATTTCGACATACCGGTCTGTCTCATCAAATATTTCTTCCTACAAGGTTAACGGCCAATCCAAAAATCATTGATAAATATAAGATTAGTAATCACCAATACTAATTATACTATCAAATGTACATTCACCATTTAATAATAGTTACCTGTATGAGTTCCTCCATGACATCTTCCAGAGTAATTATGCCGATGACTTCTTCATCTTCATCAGCAATGCTATCAACGTATCGGATTTGACTTTGATGATTAACTTCACTTGAGTTCATCACAGGAATGCTCACAACAACGTTGGCGTCTTTATTAGCCGTTCCTGAAATAAGACAAAAAAAATATCATCTCAATACTTTATATGATTCCAGATAGTACGTTCTCTCATATATACAAGTCTCTTAACCATTGATGTTCTTTTCATGGACGGGAGTGTTGGTCTTAGTACAGTTCTTGGTCCCAACGACAGCAGCCATGTGGCTTCGACATGTTTGGAAGATGTTGAGGATGTCGTAGAGAGGTAAATTCACATTAACCCTGCTTGCAGAATTTTGGAAGAGAAACAATAAGCCTTTTGGATCTGTTCAGCTTAGAAAGCAGTTTAGTTAGTTTGTTTAGAGAATCTACATACCTGGGCATTCTTCTGATGGGGAGATCTCTGACCGGTGTCTCGTCTTCAGGACGGACTTTGATCAAGTTCTTGACCTATTCAAAACTCATGTCAGACGGCAAAGTGTTTTTCAAGATTACTTATTGTGTAATAGATTTGTTGCTTACTCACCAAAATATATCCGATGATAACAGTAGGATTCACGGAGTAAGTAGGGATTCGGCTATGGCCTTCACTTGCGATCAATCCCATTGTCTTTCTGTGAACCCCAAGGAGGAAAATAAGAAAAACGAACTAACTAAATATATATTGTCGAAAAGCAGAATGAAGAACATACTCGTCGAGCCTAGAGTTTATATCGAGTGAGAATATCTCAGAGAGTGGTGTCATTGCATCTTTGGCACTCTTCTGAGACATGTCCAGAGCTCCTGATATGATTGTTGTTTCATCATGAGTAAGTTCCCCGCCTTTTCCTGCCTAAATATCAGAAAAAGACATCGGTTTAGCTTCTATATTGACAAAACAATAAGAAAAAAAATATCTCAAGTTTTTTGAAACAAACCTCGTTTCCATGCATAAACACAAATGACTTGAGCTCTGCTCGCCTTAAAAGTGTAGAATGTTTTCTTCCAAGCAACAAATCGAGTAGCTAAAGCAATGAAAGAAGAAAACTTTGAACTTTGAAGCATTGTTATAACTTAAAACATTTCCTGCATAATAAGAAAATCAATTGATTCTAATAAAAGTTCTATTGATTTTAAGCTGATTGAGTTACCTTGCTGATTGGATAAGATAACGGAAAGAAGACTATGACAATAAATCTAACCAAAATCGATAGCTTTGCCCCGATGCTCAGCCCATACCGAGAGCATACGGCTTGAGGTATAATCTACGAGAACGCAAAAAGAACAGTAAGAGTTTTGTGCAACCTTAAGAAAATCAGATCAGCACAGAAAGCTAATTCAAATTCCACTCACCTCGCCAAATGCAAGTATGAGCGTCACGGATATTAGAACAGAACCCCAAGCTGGAAGCAGAGAATCGACAAAGACTGGTAAAGCCTTTTGGATTGTAGCAATGGAAACGTAGTCAGTAAAAACTGAATATATCAGAATGAACAACACAAGTAAGTTGTATCCAAATATAAATGCGTAAGTCCAATACCTCCATTGCCAAAGCATTGCCTATGAGGAGTGTACATAGGAGAAGATGCTGGTTTTTAACGAGTGGCAGGATCTTTTCTGGACATTTTTTCTTGAAAATGGTGTTAGTTTGAATATGAAGTAAAAAAGCATGAATAGGGTGAATGGGCTCATGACACTGACCAGCATTTTTGCGCTCGTTGGGTTCACCAGCTTTGATTATGACCTCGAGCTCGACGAGACTAAGGGACATGAGCCCAAGAGTCAGTCCTGACATTAAACCTGCGAAAGCAACTAGACCAAAACATGCAATTAGGTAAAACCAGAACATAGGCTCACAACAAGGGACATCATTTGCTGCCATTTCTGAAGTATTTTATTTTTATTTTAAGACTATGAATGTTGAGACTGAGAGAGAAATAAGTTTGGGTATCATAGGAGCTTATTTTGTAGCCGAAGATGACATAATATACCAACTGCTACACCAGGAGAACAAAATCCAAGAACCACCATCCAAAATTGTATATTAAAGAAGTTATCTCATTCTACGATCAGCCATTACATAAGGTGAAAACAATCCATCCCTTTTTGTAAGAAACTCACAATCAAATCACGGACATTGCCCCCACAAAACGCAGTTTTTATGTACACACTTTAATCTCTAATTATTGTCAATTTACTGCTCTAGTGACCTGATATCACAAAGTCTTATGAAGTGATGTTGGCCAAGACCAGCAAGTACACAATTTGGTAGAACAACGACAGTGGGGAATGTCACACTCACTTAGTCCATATTACACAAATGAATTATGTGGTGCAATTCTTAAACAAAAGGTGCGAGGAGAACAACATGAAACAACTCGCATATTGTTAATTCATATCAAGAAACTATTCACTTATGGACCAGGATACCATATAATGCCAAATGTGCTAATGGTCCTTTGCACCCAAATCATTCTAAGATCTTCAGAAATACTAATAAAACAAGAGAGTAAGTTCCAAAAGAGCAAGTAGGGGGGAGTATTATAAACCTTAATGATAGCAACAAAATAGTGACCGATTCACTAAAAGAAACAAACCAATGACAATTCAAGGGACGACAACAACATAATAATATCTGGAAGGGTCAGATAAGAAATGACCTCCAAAGTGAGCCTAAAGAAACTATAAAATAGTTCATAAGAACAAAACTTAGGAGTAAGCGAATTAAAAAATTGTTCAACTCCACCAAGAAATGGAAGACACAAACACGGCTTTATACAAATTAGCTCAGCACATAACCATTAGTTAAAGATATAATATGGGGGAAGAACATCACTATCTTCTTTAGATTTCTGCTAACAAATCCTCAATAATGAACTGAATCATTCCCCACTAACCAATAATTTAGTCATTTCATTTGTCACTTGTCATCAAAACACATAGTGAACAGTTAATATTAGCAACATACCTATCAACCATACAGTGTTATGGCCGGTTGAGTTTTTAAAACCTGCATTACGAAAATAATCCCGAAACAAAAAATAGACCCATCAAAAGACTGAACCTTTACAATCATAAAAACTGAAACTTTTTGAAGTATAATGAAAGGAAGAATCATCAGTGATTGTAGATAATGGTGAATGATGCATAGATATATACTCCCAAAGTTTGTGCCTTTAATATGCCAAAGTTTGTGCCTTTATTAAACACAAAATCTTCCAGAGCTTCTTCCTACTTTATGAGCCCAGCCCCAGGCATCGTCTCCGTTTATCTTCTCCTTCGCCGTTGTTCGTCTCTGAGTAAGACGACACGGTGTGTTAATGTGGAATATTCAAACGGCATGTAGTTTAACGTCCGGTGAAACATCATCACTCAATAAGTATTCGACACGTGGATCAGAATGACGACTTTCGCCTATACGTTTCACCGCGCCGTTAGATTCGAAATTTTTTGCTTCTAGCGGGTCTTTTCTATTTGGGTGTGAGAGAACGGCGGAAAGGAAAACAAAAGAAGGAATCTTTCAGTGATCGAAGGAGAGAACAATGGCGAAGAAACTCAGCACAAACACCATGGATGACGTAGATCGACTGTTCCAGTGTTTCAAGTGTGGAATTTCTCCGCCTGGTGAGCTTTGCTTCTTTCACTCTCTCTCTCTCTCGACCCATTAATGGAATCTACGTTTTGCTCGAAATTGAATAATTGAAAGCCCGGTTCTTGCAGTTAATTGTTACTGAAAAAAGCTGAGATCTTTGCGGGTATAATCAACAAATGTTGTAGCAATATGATAAGTTAAGAATTGTGTATTTGATGACAGCATCTGCTGTGAGAGAAAGGAAACGGAGCAAAAAAATGTTGAATCCAGAGAATACTTCTCCTGGGACGTGTAAGAACTTGCAGCCAAGTTCTTTGTCTGGAACAAAGGGACAAATAAACAAGATTGATGCTAGTCTCCTCAGTCTTCTTGACTCACTTGTATGTATCATCATGAACCAAAAGCTTTTACCTTTCGTGTTGATTGTGTGTGCTTTTGGAAATTGTTTATGTGAATTATGTCATATCGCAGTCTGGTTCCAGGAATGTAAAGAAGAGTATTGGGAGGCAGTTTTCGCCAGTTGTGTTTTACGGGTCTCCCAATGGTGTTCCTCCGAAACGACCCTTGAGTTTGTTAAGGCTCTTGCGTGAGATACGTATTGATCTCAGTGAGGAAAGGAAAGCGATCTCAAGGTATGTATGAACAAGCTGGTGCTGGCTTTTCTATTCTACTTGGAGGATCTTCTTTTATCTCTAGAAGGTTTTTTAACTGTAAGTATATCATGGTGTAGGAAAGAGGTTTGGGCTACATTTCCTCGGCAAGATGAAGCGATTAAGTTTGAAAAAAGGCATGAGAATGCGAGGGTTTTTAGTTATCAAGATCATTTCACTGGGCAAAGGAGGTTTCTGGTTTCAACTTATGAAGAATTTTGGAAGAGGTTCGTTTCTCTTTACCTTTTCAACATTCCTTTTAGTGTCAGCTTCTCTCAAGTGCTTTATTTTATATTTATTCGTCTACCACTTAGATACAAATCTATGGATCCAAGGCGCCGACATCATTATGAAGTGATCCAAGAGGTATATAGCTAGATCTCATTCCCTTAGGTTGCTGTAAATTATTTCTCTGTGTTCTGCATAGCTCCATTTTCGCAATAATGATGCATGTCTGGCTTTTGATTCACATGCGTTTGATTGATACACCTTCGTAGGGACTGCCATGCCATATGTACTTCGATTTGGAGTTCAATCTGAAAGTAAATGAAGGAAAGAATGTGGATGAAATGGTTGATATATTGATATCAGTCATTCTTGAAGCCTTGCATGAGAAATATGCTATTGAAGGACAAGAGGATTGGATAGTAGAGCTTGATTCTTCAACTAAAGGTATAGTAATATCAACTTGGATAGTTGATTACAACTTTTCCTTTCTGCTTCATCTTTTTTTTTCTCTGAGCTAACGCCTAGAAAATGCCAGTTATTTGTTAAATTATTTTACTAAGATATTTCTGTAGATGAAGGTTGGTTCTCTTGACTGAAGAATTCCTTAACAATGTCATATGCAGATAAGTTCTCTCGTCATTTAATTGTTATCATTCCGAAGGTTGCCTTTAAGGACAACTTACACGTTGGGGCTTTTGTAGGAGAGGTATGCGTCAGTTGATGTTTTTCATTTTTATTGCCTGAAAAGATGGTTTCCTAAGTTGCAAGTTGGGAGTTTATGTTGGGAATGGCTCATTTTCATTTTGATATTTCTTCAGCTATGCTCTCGGATAGTAAGTGCAAAGGAAAAAGATGAAAGGTTCCGCAAGATGTTCGTTCACAAAGAAGCTAATGATTCGGCATCACTTCTTTTTGTGGATACTGCTGTTTACTCTAGAAACCGTTGCTTCCGTCTTGCACTTTCATCGAAAGCTGGAAAGACGTCGGTTCTTCTACCTACAGGACGATTCAAATGTAAGGATATGGTAAGTCCACCTTCATTCAATTCTCTCTCCTATTTCATGTTGCTGTCTCAGCTCTGACTTTTTGTGTCACTTAAGAACAGTTCATAGTAATTACAGTATCTAACACAACCATTGGTAAACAAACAAACAGGGCGAACAAGATGTATTCATGACATCCGTAATCTGCAACCTGGCATCAGATTGCGAGAAGCTTCTAGTTTGCAAGATGGAATCAGACTGTATGAAGACACTTTGCTTTGACACAGAGGTAACTTCATCACTTTAGTTTATGCTTTTTGGCTTCCAATTGTAACATGCTACCACATCTACTTGAGGGAAGACTCCACAATTGTTTATAGTTTTAAACTGAACTCTCTAGAGCTGGCAGGTGAACAGTAACAGTCTTGTTAGAGACCAGAAAGCCCATAGATTTCAATTGGATGCTTGCACAAGTGACGTGTCAACCTCGTACTTTGGGGGAAAGTCCCCGTTCCCGCTAGTGGACCAATTTATAGAATCCATTGCTTCCAACGGGAATGTCTCAGGTTCCAATTTATCTTTGTGCAAAGTTAGTTGTCTCGAGAGATTGCAATGCTCATGTTAAAAAAAAAATAAAAAAATGCTGTGTTATTTAGGTAAAATAAGGTGCTGGTACTGGTTTTCAGAAGATAGCCTGATTGTGTACAGCATGTCAAGAAATAGATACTGCGAACGGATTGGCAGGGAACACAAAAGCAATCATGGTACCATCTACACTAAATTACGCAATGAGTTTCAAGCGTTCTCTGTATTTTCAGCTATCAAAGAACATAATAACAAACTTTGTTGTTGTAGTGATGTACATTGTTGATATCAGAAGAGGAATCTATTATCAGAAATGCTACGATCCAGATTGTCGAGGTGTGTACTATTCTTAAGTCTTCTTTGCAATATAATCTGTAATGAGAAACTTGTTCCATACCACTTAAATTCTATTTTGTCTTGCAGACTATCGATCTCCCATACGTCCAGTTCCAGATAGTTGCTTACCTGAAGATATGGTTTACTATCAAGGAGAGGCACAGAATTTATATGGCAATCTTAACACAGAAGGAGAATGTTACACTGATAACGAATGCGATCCAGATAGTAGCTCATGGTGGCTTGAAGCGGCTAAAGTCGCAGATGAATTTGAAAGCAAGCCCAAGATACTGGAACCTCATACCTTGGTTAGTTTAACTTTACCGGTTTTTTCTTACAAGGAATAAACAGCTTTAATAACGGATGTTGGTGTCATGTTCTTGTCTTAAGATTTGTCTGTTTTCTCGAATAAGCATTTTGTTGGCACAACAGGAAAATTTCGAGGAAGATGAAGACTGGTGGATAGCTGCAGAAGAATCTATAAAAGAAATCTCATCTTTAAGTCCTTCCCCAAAATGCCCTTTGATTTAGACATAAGTCAATAGCCAAGACCAATCTGGGTTAGTCTTCTTTCCCTTTTTCTCTCCTTAAAAAACAACTATCGTATCCTCCACGAACCCTTCAATCAGACAGAACCAATGGCTTCATTACCAGTTTTCATTCCGGCCACGTCGTTTCCTTCGATTCTCTCACATGAAACATTGATCAATCATTTTCAGACCAATCTTCCCAAACATTCCTCAACAATCACAAGCCCTGTCCGCCAAAACTACACCGTTTCACCACCTTCCTCTCTCCTCCTCATGCCTTCTTGGTCATCTTCTCCTTCTCTTCCTTACATGGGCGTCAAGCTCGTGACCTATTTCCCTCATAACTCCTCTCAGAACTTACCTGGCATCCATGGATCCTACACGCTCTTCAGCTCCACCACAGGACAAACCTTAGCTTCAATGGACGGTACCATTTTAACCCTTTACCGTACTTCCTCTGTTTCAGGCTTAGGCTCCAAAATCCTAGCTAGAGACGACAGCCAGGTGCTGATCATGGTTGGTTCCGGTGCTCTCGCACCACACCTGATCAAATCCCATCTAGCTGCGAAGCCAAGCTTGACAAGAGTGATCATATGGAACAGAACTCCTCAAAAGGCTCAGGATTTAGCTGAAACTCTCTCCAAGGATTCTCAACACAGCGGGGTCTCATTCGAGAGCCACGGTTCGTTGGATGAGATCGTTCCTCTGGGAGATATCATAAGCTGCGCAACAAACTCAACCGTTCCGTTGGTCAAAGGTGAGTTGTTGAAACCCGGAGCGCATCTTGACCTTGTCGGGTCGTTTAGCCATGAAATGAAGGAATGTGACGACGACGCGATAAAGAGAGGGAGTGTGTTTGTGGATAACGACACTGCGTTGGTAGAAGCAGGAGAGCTCGTGGGGGCGTTTGAGAGAGGAGTGATTAAAAGAGAAGAGATTTGTGGGAACTTGGTTGAGTTGATAAATGGAGATAGAGAAGGGAGAAAGAGTTCAAGTGAGATAACGGTTTTCAAGTCTGTTGGTTCGGGTACTGTAGATCTCTTAACTGCACAACTTGTTCATGAGACTTATCTCAGTCGTTCTGATAAATAGTGAGTGAATCTTTATTCCATTGTGCTTCCGAATATGTGTAACCTTGTCTTCTTAAAGAAATAATAACCTATTGGTGTGGTTGTGGGTCAATGATGCTGTAACTTTGTTCAAACTTCTTCTTCGGTTGTAAGGTTTATAAAATACAAACGTCATGAAACTGACAACAAGAGAGAGACATTGTAGCTAAACAGACATGTATGGAATTAAAATATTATAACGAACATTTATACCCAAAAGAAAATAGAAAAAGAAAGAAAAAACAATACTTTACTTACTGTAAACTGAGATTCAATCTGAGAATCAAAGAGAAGAATCAGACAACTCGAGTTCACTTGCGGTTTGTTTGATAAGCATCTCGGCTTCCAAATCCAATCACTTTTTAATCAATTTTCTATTGTCAATCTATAAATTAAATAATAAAAACACACATCTAGAAACAGAGATACCGTCTTAGCTCAGTGGTAGAGCGCGTGACTTTTAATCCCGTGGCCGTGGGTTCGATCCCCACAGACGTCGATTTATTATATCTTCATTTTATTTTTGTCAAAGTAAATAAATAATACTCCTTTTTTTTTCGGCCCAACCCTAAAAGAAAAACAAACCTACTTATTTCTTCTTCTTCCTCTCCCTCTTCTCTTGAAACGGCCAACACCAAGTAGGAGTTTTTCTCTGTAAACTCCTTGGTGAAAAAACATGATGGAGACGGGCAACGCAGGGATGGGGAACACGGTGATGTGTCTGTTAACAGACCCAGAAGGAACTCACTTAGGTTCTTCCATGTATATTCCTCAGAGTGCTGGTCCTCTGCAGCTTACTCAGCTCGTCAACAAGTTCCTCAACAACGTAACACTTTCTTCTCATCTTCTTTCCCAATCTAAACTTCTTTTAAAGAAATGATCTTTTTTAGAGTTTTTGGCAAATTTTGATACTTTACTCTGTTGATTACCAATGATGCATGAATTTTGATTACCAGGAGGAGATGTTGCCATACAGTTTCTATGTATCAGACGAAGAGCTTCTTGTACCTGTAGGAACTTACTTGGAGAAAAATAAAGGTACTCATTGTATCAGCTTTGTTTGGTGTGTGACGTGTGTCTTATGTCTGTGTGAAACTCTAATAAATGTTCCGACAAAACTCTTTGTGTTAACAGTGTCTGTGGAGAAGGTTTTGAATATAGTTTATCAACAACAAGCTGTGTTCCGAATTCGTCCTGTTAACCGTTGCTCACAGACAATTGCTGGTACTGTCATCATAGTTCTTGTTCTGTTTTTTTTCATAATTTTCTATTTAAGGTATGTAACTATGTGTCAATTGCTTACTTGAATTCACTTGCGGTTTGTTTTAAATCTTAGGTCATGCGGAAGCTGTTCTTTGTGTTTCGTTTAGTCCTGACGGTAAGCAATTAGCAAGTGGTTCAGGTGATACTACTGTCAGGCTTTGGGATCTCAACACTGAAACTCCATTGTTTACTTGCAGAGGTTCGAAATTGTTCCTCACCATCGTTGTTCTTTATAAGTTTAATAATAGTGCATCCTGATGACTAACATATGTACAAAAATTTTAGGACACAAGAATTGGGTTCTCTCAGTTGCTTGGTCTCCGGATGGTAAACATCTTGTGAGTGGTAGTAAATCCGGTGAAATCTGCTGTTGGAATACAAAGAAAGGAGAACTAGACGGCATTCCACTTACAGTAAAGTCCTTTCTTTTTAATACATGATTTTGTTTAAGTTGTGGAATGTACATATATGTTTTGGTTTGTCACTGATTATCTTTCGTCTTTACATTTTTTTTTCTTAGGGTCACAAGAAATGGATTACTGGTATCTCGTGGGAACCAGTCCACCTTAGTTCTCCATGCCGTCGATTTGTAACTTCTAGCAAAGATGGGGATGCAAGGATTTGGGATGTTACACTGAAGAAATCTTTAATTTGTCTCAGTGGACACACACTTGCTGTGACTTGTGTCAAATGGGGCGGAGATGGAATTATTTATACAGGGTATGTTTCTAATATGTGAAAACGTTTCTTATCCTCTTAGTGTGTATTGACAGATATTTCAATGTATCTTATAGTTGATAGCTTAGTTGATTAAAGTGTTGATATTGGGTTAATCTCTGATCTGATATACATATTAATAAAAGAAACTTAGTTTGCAGTGTCTTTATCTAGTTAATGATATCTAGTTAATGACTTAGTACTAGCCTCCATGTTTAAGCTCCATGATTACTTTTTCGGACATAATTTTATGTTTTTCTCTGGCAGTTCCCAAGATTGTACGATAAAGATGTGGGAGACTACTCAGGGGAAACTCATTCGTGTATTGGAGGTAAACTCTTAGTTATATTTTGGAATTTATTCTGATCATTGTTCGTCTTCATTAGTATCAGATGCATTCCTCTTTTGCCTACTATCTCTAAAGACCTTACATACAGTTCCAATGTGATTACAGTACTTTCGGATTATGTGTTTAACTCATGTTCTGCATTTTTTAACCACCTAAGTTTCACTCTGCCTCTCTTGTTTACTTTAGGGGCATGGGCATTGGATTAACTCCCTTGCATTGAGCACAGAATATGTTCTGAGAACAGGAGCTTTTGACCACACTGGAAGACAATATCCTCCAAACGAAGAAAAGAAAAAGGTAAACCTTCGCAGTCCACTCTACACTTGTGATCAGTTTTTACCTGATACCCCTGATTCTGATCTCTCTTAGTCGCTTGGCTTCTTTTGGTTTAGGCGCTCGAAAGATATAACCAAGCAAAAGGCGATTCCCCTGAAAGATTAATCTCAGGTTCTGATGACTTCACTATGTTCCTTTGGGAACCATCTGTTAGCAAAAAATCGAAAAAGCGCTTGACCGGTCATCAACAGGTAACATTACTTTACAGTTTCACACTTTCCACCTGCTCTTATTAGTTCCGTTTCTAATTATTTACCTTTGATATTTTGGTTAATCAACAGCCTATAAATCATGTCTATTTCTCACCTGATGGGAAATGGATTGCTAGTGCTTCGTTCGATAAATCAGTTAGGTTATGGAACGGTGTCACAGGACAATTCATTACAGTTTTCCGAGGCCATGTTGGACCTGTTTATCAAGTTAGTTGGTCCGCAGACAGTAGATTGCTTTTGAGTGGCAGTAAAGACTCTACTCTCAAGGTAAAAAACTTGCTTTTATATCGATGAAATGCCATTCCTACTCGTTGGTGTAGATGTTCCTCAGATTCTGAATCAGTAAGTTTGGTACTTCCACACAGATTTGGGAAATTAGGACGAAAACGTTAAAACAAGATCTGCCTGGGCATGCAGATGAGGTATTAAAAAATATTACAATTATTGTTATATCGTTACTTGAATGTCAATGTCTTTCCTCTCTTGATTTTGCTGACGCTTTTTGTTTTTCGGTTATGTATAGGTCTTCGCGGTGGATTGGAGTCCGGACGGTGAGAAAGTTGTCTCTGGTGGTAGAGATAGAGTTTTAAAGCTGTGGAAGGGTTAAAAGGAAAGATCATTGTAGATCTTTCATGATATAAGATGTTGTGGAGAGTTTTGTTTCAAAAGATGTTCACATTTTAATGCAGAGTTTTTGATATTGTGTGACCAATTGTGTCAAGACTTTTCACGATTAGTTTAATTACTTTTAATTTATATATTAGATAATATTGTGGGAACTTGGTTGAGCTGATAAATGGAGACAGAGAAGGGAGAAAGAGTTCAAGTGAGATAACGGTTTTCAAGTCTGTTGGTTTTGGGATTGTAGATCTCTTAACTGCACAACTTGTTCATGTGACTTATCTCAGTCGTTCTTATAACTAGCGAGTGAATCTTTATTTCATTGTGCTTTCGAATATGTAAACTTGTCTTCTAAAGAAGTAACTTATTGGTGTGGTTGTGGGTCAATGATGCTGTAACTTTGTTCAAACTTCTTCTTCGGTTGTAAGGTTTATGAAATACAAACTTCATGAAAATGACAACAAGAGAAAGACAGAGCAGCTAAAAAGACATGTATGGAATTAAGATATTACAGGAATCGATGATGATAGATGATGATGCCAAGAAGAAAATAAAACTGAAATAGCAACAGTTAAAGCAAAGCGACTCCAACGAAGAGAGACATTATTCATTCAGATTCAGACAACATGATTAGATTGGTTAGTTTCCAAAGGCTTGTTCCCGAGCCTTCCAGGAAGCAAACCCCTTCTCGATGTTTCTGCCTTCTTCGGGGGAAATCATTAACCCCCAGGAGTGTATGGAGATGTAAGCTCAGGCTGGACCTCTCACAATAAATCCCATGCATATTCAAAATGTTCAGATGTCTCAGCTCTCCACGACATGGAGCCAGCGGGTGAAGTATACCATCTTGGTATTCTAAGGATAAGCACCTCGGAAGAACATCGCTGAGAAACTCAGATTCATTCGGAATGAATCATTCCAAACGATAAATCTCTGGTGGCTCTCACTCCACTAGACAATTGAGGGCCCGTTAGTTTCTCTGTTTGATATATTCATCCAACTGGTCCATCTTAATGGTTCATCTATCCATTTGGATGTTGTTCTTTTTATTTTTGTTAATTTATCTAACTGAATTATCTAGATAAACATTTTGTTTATATGATTATTTGGTTGTAAAGCATCATTATTGGTGTCTTTTAAAGAATTTCTAAAGATAAAAACTAAATCAAAATAAATCAAAAATACAAAAAGAAGGAAGGAAGATCTCTAAAGACTTCTCTTGTGTGTCTTATGCCACATGTCGTAATTTTGTTGGTCATTACCCTTTTTAATTTGTTTTTCTTTTTCATTACTTTCACTTTTTCCAAAAGATCTATTAGGAGTTATACCAATAAAATATATAAACATAAGGGTTTTTAATTAAATCTCTAAAATTCAATTAATTATTACAATATTTATCAAGAGACCTCTATGGGTTGCACTAATAATAATGCTCTTCCATCTCCATCTAAAAAAGACAAATGTCTAAAATACACATATTTTCATCTAATCACATATTTATTATTACATATAACCATAATAATTCTATTATTAATCTAAAATATATTCAAAAGTAAAAAAATTCAAATAATATTTTCCAAATTTCTATATTTATTTTTTAATAACATAAAATTCAAATAAAATGTAAAAAAATTATAATTAAAATCAAAAATAAATAATATTGTGGTTTTTTACACGAAATCCCAAATTTACGGAAAATTTTGATATTACAGTTTTTATGATAAAACATGATGATACAGTTATGGCGGAAAATATTAATTTTGCAATTTTAACAGAAAAACTTAATTTTACGATTTTTGCGGAAAAACTTGAGTTTGAGGTTTTAACGGAAAAACTTGATTTTGCCGTTTTTAGCGGGAAATTTTGATTATGCGGTTTCAGCGAAAAAACTTGATTTTTTTGTTTGGGCGAGAAAACTTGACGTTTCGGTTTGGTGGAAAAACTCGATTTTGCGGTTTTGGTAGAAAAACTTAATTTTGCAGTTTTGTCGGGAAAACTCGATTTTGCTGTTTTGGAGAGAAAACTCTATTGTGCATTTTTTGCGGAAAAAGTTGATTTTGTGGTTTTGGCAAAAAATTTTGATTTTGCGGTTTTGGTGAGAAATTTTGATTTTGCTGTTTTGGCAAAAAAACTTGATTTTGATGTTTTGGTGGAAATTTTTGATTTTTTTCGGTTTTGACGGGAAAACTCGATTTTGCTGTTTTGACGGGAAAACTCGATTTTGTTGTTTTGACGGAAAAACTCGATTTTGCTGTTTTGAAGAGAAAACTAGAGTTTGTGGTTTCGAAGAGAACTTGATTTTACGGTCTGAAGATCATCCACCATCTGATACTTTCTGCTGAAAAGGCCCTTCTTTGCTCCGGTGCCTAAACAAGGGCTTCGACCTACCAACGCATGAGCATACATGTCTCTGCTACAAGAAAGCTGCTGAAAGAAATTAAGGAATCTCCATGACTGCTCCCTGAACGGATCCTCTAAAACCAAAAACACACAGACCTAATTAAAACTATAAACAAGCAAACATTCTTGAAAAAAAATTCAAGATACACCTTCCGGCGAGCCAACACGCTCTCAATCATTCCGAGCTGTATAGGCGTTAACGTATGGCCCCGGGCCCCCGGCAAACGTGTTGGGGAGGTTTGAGCTCAGGCCGACCTCTCACAAAGTAATCGCATGCATATTTTCCATTGCTCAGATTCAACTTTCGTAAAGCCCACGTATACAAGGTTTTGGCCCAACCCTAAAAGCTTCGGCTCGATTATAATAAAAACAAACCTAAAGTGTCTCTCTCTTCTCCCTCTTCTCTTGAAACGGCCAGCACCAGGTCGGAGTTTTTCTCTGTAAACTCCTTGGTCGAAAAACATGATGGAGACTGGCAACGCAGGGATGGGGAACACGGTGATGTGTCTGTTAACAGACCCAGAAGGAACTCACTTAGGTTCTTCCATGTATATTCCTCAGAGTGCTGGTCCTCTACAGCTTACTTAGCTTGTCAACAAGTCTCTCAACAACGTAACACTTTCTTCTCATCTTCTTTCCGAATCTAAATTTCGTTTAAAGAAATGATCTTCTTAGAATTTTTGACAAATTATCTGTTGATTACCATTGATGTATGGGTATTGGTTAATGATTATTATCCAGGAGGAGATGTTGCCTTACAGTTTCTATGTATCAGACGAAGAGCTTCTTGTACCTGTAGGAACTTACTTGGAGAATAACAACGGTACTCATTGAATCAGCTTTGTTTGTTGTGGCTTATGTCTGTGTGAAAATTTAATAAAATGTTCCTACAAAACTGTGTGCTAACAGTGTCTGTGGAGAAGGTTTTGAATATAGTTTATCAACAACAAGCTGTGTTCCGAATTCGTCCTGTTAACCGTTGCTCACAGACAATTGCTGGTACTGTCATCATAGTTCCTGTTCTATTTAAGGTATTTAACTATGTGTCAATTGCTTACTTGAGTTCACTTGCGGTTTGTTTTAAATCTTAGGTCATGCGGAAGCTGTTCTTTGTGTTTCGTTTAGTCCTGACGGTAAGCAGTTAGCAAGTGGTTCAGGTGATACTACTGTCAGGCTTTGGGATCTCAACACTGAAACTCCATTGTTTACTTGCAGAGGTTCGAAATTGTTCCTCACCAGCGTTGTTCTTTATATGTTTAATAATAGTGCATCCTGATGACTAACATATGTAAAAAAAACTTCAGGACACAGGGATTGGGTTTTCTCAGTTGCTTGGTCTCCGGATGGTAAGCATCTTGTGAGTGGTAATAAATCCGGTGAAATTTGCTGTTGGGATACAAAGAAAGGAGAACTAGACGGCAATCCACTTACAGTAATGTCTTTTTATTTACTTGTTATTTGGTTATTTTGTGGAAATATACATTTATGTTTTGGTTTGTCACTAATTATCTTTGATCTTTACATTTTTTTTAGGGTCACAAGAAATGGATTACTGGTATTTCGTGGGAACCAGTCCACCTTAGTTCTCCATGCCGTCGATTTGTAACTTCTAGCAAAGATGGGGATGCACGGATTTGGGATGTTACACTGAAGAAATCTTTAATTTGTCTCAGTGGACACACACTTGCTGTGACTTGTGTCAAATGGGGCGGAGATGGATTTATATATACAGGGTATGTTTCTAATATGTGAAATGTTTATTATCCACTTTCATAAGTGTTGTGTATATGTGTATTAACTGATATATTTCAATGTATCTTGTAGTTAATAGCTTAGTTGATTAAAGTGTTTGTATTGGGTGAATCCCTAATCTGATAACCATATTAATCAAAGAGCAGTGTCTTTATCTAATTAACGACTTAGTACTTTTTTCGGAAATAATTTTATGTTTTTCTCTGGCAATTCCCAAGATCGTACGATAAAGATGTGGGAGACCACTCAGGGGAAGCTCATTCGTGTATTGGAGGTAAACTTTTAGCTATATTTTTGAATTTGTTCTGATCATTGTTCGTCTTCATTAGTATCAGATGCATTTCTCTTCTGCCTACTATCTCTAAACACCTTATATACTGTTCCAATATAATTACATTACTTTCGGATTATGTGTTTAACTCATCTTCTACATTTTTTAACTACCTAAGTTTCACTCTGCCTCTCTTGTTTACTTTAGGGGCATGGGCATTGGATTAACTCCCTTGCATTGAGCACAGAATATGTTCTGAGAACAGGAGCTTTTGACCACACTGGAAGACAATATCCTCCAAACGAAGAAAAGAAAAAGGTAAACCTTCGCAGTCCACTCTACACTTGCGATCAGTTTTTACTTGATACCCTGATTCTGATCTCTCTCTTTGGAAAATTTTGGTTGGCTTCTTTTGGTTTAGGCGCTCGAAAAATACAACCAAGCAAAAGGCGATTCCCCTGAAAGATTAGTCTCAGGTTCTGAAGACTCCACTGTGTTCCTTTGGGAACCATCTGTTAGCAAAAAATTAAAAAAACACTTGACCGGTCATCAAAAGGTAACATTACTTTACAGTTTCACTATTTTCACCTGCTTTTGTTAGTTCCGTTTCTAATTATTTACCTTTGATATTTTGGTTAATCAACAGCCTGTAAATCATGTCTATTTCTCACCTGATGGGAAATGGATTGCTAGTGCTTCGTTCGATAAATCAGTTAGGTTGTGGAACGGTGTCACAGGACAATTCGTTACAACTTTCCGAGGCCATGTTGGGCCTGTTTATCAAGTCAGTTGGTCGGCAGACAGTAGATTGCTTTTGAGTGGTAGTCAAGACTCTACTCTCAAGGTAAAAACTCGCTTTTATAAAAATGCCATTTCTAGTCGTTGGTGTAGATGTTCCTCAGATTCTGAATCACAAAGTTTGTTACTTCCACACAGATTTGGGAAATTAGGACGAAAACGTTAAAACAAGATCTGCCTGGTCATGCAGATGAGGTATTAAATACCTGCAAAACTAATATTATTATTATATTTTTAGTGGAATGTCAATGACTTTCCTCTCTTGATTTTGCTGACCCTTTTCGTTTTTCGGTTATGTATAGGTCTTCGCGGTGGATTGGAGTCCGGACGGTGAGAAGGTTGTCTCTGGTGGTCAAGATAGAGTTTTGAAGCTATGGAAGGGTTAAAAGGAAAGATCATTGTGGATCTTTTAAATTATAAGATGTTCTGGAGAGTTTTGTTTCAAAAGATGTTTTCATATTTTGATGCAAATTTTTTTACATTGTGTGACCAACTGTGTCAAGACTTTTCATTATTAGTTTAATTACTTTAATTGATATATTAGATAATATATTGAGACAAATGCAGATGAAACAACAACAGAATAATGTAGGTGAAATAAATAAGTGACCTCGAGTCAGTCTCATTGAGTTCACCACAGATTGTGCAGCCGCTGCATGACACCCCAAACTCTGTTTCGTGCACCAATAGCGAGAGACGACTTCGAAATGCAATGCACATGATGAACGCTTGGCGAGGGACACTTGACGAAACCACACAAGTCGACACCACTCAATCAATTATGTTTTCTTCAGAGAGAATGTAGCTTTGTAGTCGTTTGATTCATGTTTCCATAGAAACAGTCAGCTGAAGCCTCAGCATTTGGTGGAAGTGTTTCTCGTATCTGTCGAAGGATCTCTCGAAGGTGAATGATGTGGCATCGATGGAGCCTCCAACCATTTTCACAACCCACATTAGAAACTTTTGCTTTCCTGCTCACACCAACCGTATGAGTTGAAGCCCTGTTCGTTTGGTGAACTGGATGCAGCATCCAGATACAGACGTAGACCGCTGTTTGTATAATGTAAAATAAAAGTCTAATCTAAACGTAGCATTCAGATGCAATTTCCAAACTCATCCAACAAAATCAAAATTTTTGGAAGAGTTTTTTTGGTGCGTATAACTACACTAAACTCATCTAAAATTTGTAAAAGTCATAAATAATCGCTTATAGTTTTATCTTTCAAATAATAATTAAAATTGTTTTAAAAATTTACAAAATGATGTTTTTCATTCAAAATCTTAAAATCATATTTTCGCCAAAAAAAGAACATTTTTCTGCCAAAACCGCAAAACCATGTTTCTTCGCCAAAACCGCAAAATCTCGTTTTTATGCCAAAATCGTAAAATTGTGTTTTTTTTTGTCAAAATCGTAAAATTTTGTTTTCCCACCGAAACCGCAAAATTGTATTTTTTCCGTCAAAATCAAAAACTCGTTTTTCCGCCAAAATCGTAAAACCACGTTTTCTCGCCAAAATTACAAAATCACGTTTTCCCGCCAAAACCACAAAATTACGTTTTCTCGCCAAAATCGTAAAATCACGTTTTCCCGCCAAAACCATAAAATTTCATTTTCCGCCAAAACCGCAAAATCTCATTTTCTGTCAAAATTGAAAAACTCGTTTTCCCGCCAAAACCGCAAAATCATGTTTTTCCGCCAAAACCGTGAAATCTCGTTTTCCCGACAAAACTGCAAACTTTCGTTTTTCCGCTAAAACCGCAAAATATCTTTTTCTCACCGTAAAATCACGTTTTCCCACCAAAACCGTAAAATCACTTTTCCCGCCAAAACCGCAAAATCTCGTTTTCCCGACAAAACTGCAAACTTTTGTTTTCCCACCAAAACTTCAAAATCTCGTTTTCCGTCAAAATCGCAAAATCACGTTTTTCCGCTAAAACCGCAAAATCTCGTTTTTCCGCCGAAACTGTCAACTTT
>KE154466.1:222410-240442 GCA_000411075.1 Sisymbrium irio | reverse complement strand
GCTGTCTGGATTAGAAAGACCATACACAGAAGAACACATCGTTAGATCAGTTTCTAAAGGGTGAAACATAGCGGAAGATGCCTAATAATCGTTAAGCACAAGAATCTATAAAAAAAACACTAAAAGTCGGAACACAAGTCGTCGTGCTTGATATATGCATGATATGTATTTATATAACCAAGGTACATTAGGGTTTGCATAGCATAAATAAAAAATATTGTTATTTTTAAAAATCAAAAGATATAATCGTCGGGTTTATTCAATAGATGATAATATTTACATTTCAATGCGGGAGAATATACTAGGACAATATATCGCATGATTATCGACTCTGATATATGTAATATCTCCAATTATAATATATCGCATGAATATTAAACATATAAAGTTTTCTTTTTCCAACACAAAAAAACGAGATAAACAGCCGCATATGATTTATCTCGAATATGCAATAATTTCAGTTTTAAAATACCTTTTCGTAGATATGAAATATAAATCTGACTTTTTTATAAATACCAAATAAGGGATGAACATCCGCATTCGAATAATATCGGGTAAATATAAAGTCTATTACCATAAATGCGTTAATTTACCGCCGTCGGATCGAAAACTAATCAAACGACCAAGAATTAAAACAAAGCCGACTAAATAAAATTGACTAAAGGTCTACAGCCGTCGGATCAATAGTATACATTTAGACGGTCAAGATTATAACGCAGAAAATATGATATATAAAGACACATTTATCCCTCATTAAAATCTCTCTACTTAAAACTCATTAATGGCAAAAAGGGTATTTAACCATTTTTTCGAAGGTAATTTTCAACCAGAGGGTCTTCAAACTTTGCATTTAGAAAAACTGAACAATGATTTACAGCCGTCGGATCGGACAAAAAATAAACGGTCCAGATCAAAGCGCCAAAAAACGGGTGCATAAAGACACATTTATCCCTCATTACAGTCTCCTAATCTTAAGCTCATTAATGGCAGAAAGGATATTTAACATTTTTTCGAAGTTAACTTTCAACCAGAGGGCCATAACACTTCACATTTACTTATATGATAACACTTTCAAAGTTTGTTCTAATGAAAAAAAAAAAACTTATCACAAATCTAATAATGATTGAAATATTTACAATACATATAGATTACATATCCATTATAAAAAAAATGATGCTAAATATGACTAATTCTTCATTCAGCAAATAGATTTACAACAGTGGATCTTATTTAGCATTATTTTTATAATGGATAGTTACCTCGTAATACATAAAACCATGATCAACGATTCTATCTAAACCCTTAAGAACCTCTCATAATATTTGTACCCATTAATCTGGAAACAGCTAGACTTTCTCAGAATTGAACCATAAACTTGATGTAAATTAAATCTTTATAACCATTAACCACCAAAGAGTTTCCACAATCATTTTATGTTTTGCTTAAGACAAAGAGAAGTATACATTAACTAATGTTTCATAAATTATGCGGATTTCGGGATTTGAACGCAAATGGTGACGTAGTACATTCATCTAAAATATGAATTGTGGTTTAAATTTCCACATGTGACATTTACAAAACCTTATTTCATTCAAATAAAATAAAAAAATTCTACGAACCAAAGAAAACCAAATCTAACAGAAAATTACAAATAAACTTCTTTTTCCTCCCACGTAATCTCTTACTTAACAAGAAAGAAAAGAAAACCAACAAATAATCAATCAAGAGTTTCCTCCGGTAAAATGGATATCTTTTCACTCCTCCGGTCTACCATACGGCGAAGAACTCATATCCGTACTATAATACGAATCTTCTGCTCCATTTAAATAACTCTCTTCCTTCTCTTCATCCCATTTCAAAACCTCTCTCACATACTTAAACCCTTCATCCACATTAGCACGGTCCCTAGCCCGAGCTTGCCACACAAACAGCTTCTGACCAGTGAGAGACAAGTAAAGAAGCTTGAACTTCATGGCAACGTAAAAGTAAGCTTGGTAACCAAGTGACTGCACGTTGTTGTTAGTCCTCACGGGACAGAAATCGCTGAACCAATCACAAGATGTTAACGGCGCACGGTTTAGCTTCTCCTCGAAGAGATCGTACTTGTTTAGTATCAAGATGAAAGGCGTGTCTTTGAAACATGGATGTTTAACCATGGACTCGAAAAGCTCCTTGCTTTGAACCATCTTGTTCTGGAAATTTACTGTTCCACTGCCTTCAGGTGTGATACTTATCTGATCATAATCGCTTAAGCTTATGCAGAAGATGACTGCTCGTACGTCTTCAAACATTTCCACCCATTTGCAGCTATCGTTCATCCCCTTTGCGTTTACTCGTATCAGTTGGTACCTGCAAGAAGGCTTCATAGTAAGCACCAAAACTTGTAGTTCAAGAAAGCGAAAATTGATCGTTAAATGATATAGTTACTTTGGCTGAGGAGGTGACAAGACGTCAGGGTTTTCCGCGTAAGATTCAGACATTGGACTTTGTTCGTTGAGAGAAAACTCCATGAAAGCTAATCCGTTTCCTTGTGTAACGCCTTCTGCGTATACAATATCTCGCTCTGAAGGCTCATACTCATTGCTTGACACTTCCATAGCCTGCACATGAACCCTAAGTTAAACATTTTGAATCGATATGAAACGTTACAAGCAGACCCATAAACCCTGACTTCTGTCTTTACCCGGCTCAAGAAGTATTCTGAAACATCAGGAAGGAAATGAAGCTCGTCTTTTCGTTTATAAGTCGCTTGTATCGCTGGATCTTTCCAAACTTCTTCAACCAATGGAGCGTATTCACGTGTTGCGGCCGGGAAAAACGCATCGAGATCACCAGTTGCTATGATATCTAGAAGCCAATCAGAGAAATGCTTCAACCTCGGGTTCAAGGTATAGACACACTGCGGCGTAGTGATGGTCCCATCGTCGTTTGCTTCCTCTGCTGCAAGAACATTTCAAGGAATCAAGAAGCTGACAAAAGGAAACCAACTTTTAATCCTTTTGCTACTGCAAAACTAGTACCTCCTGAATCTCCTTCAACGGCGTTTAAACCTCTCATATGCGATAAAGCTTCCTCTTCAAAACGTTCTCTTCCATCGAGTAGGATACTGAGATATCTATACATATTGCTCTGTACCATCAGCTTAATCTCTTGAAGCTCTTCCACCGAAAACTTGTTTCCATACAAAAACTTGGCCTGTTTCAATCAACAAGAAAAAATCTCCATGAGTAAACATCGAATCTGCAGATTCTTCCTTTGTTTCCATTTAAAAACATTACCTGTTTGAAGATAGTGCTAGTTCCAGACCCTTCGATACCAAGAAGTAGAAGTTTCTGAATCTTCTTATGCTCTATATAATTCGGAACAGTATAATTGCTCGGTGGTTGTACCATTCCTCGAGGTTGTCCGTGAGGAACAGGTAGAGAAAACAGCGCACACATGAACCTCGTAGATGCCTGTTTAAGCCAAACCAAAAAACTCATGATGTTATATATAAGAATAGCCACACAGCTTATAAGGATGTCATGAAGGTTCATAATATTACCTTCTCCCAAATGTTTCCTCGGATATTATTCTGCCCTTCTTCCTCATAACGCCCATCATCGTACACCCAAAAATGAGTATCACGTGGACACTGTACATTTGCTAGCTGAGATATATACACAACACAGATAGGGTTTATATACGATCATTTCCAGACAAATGAACACTCCAAAAACAAGAAAATATCAAAAAGTTACCTTCAAAATCCTTAATTCAAGCTTTGTGATCTCTCGACCGTTAATATAAACTTCAGTGTTCCCATTGCTCGCGTGCGGGCATAGCTTCCCCGTGAAGTTCAAGTTCGAGCTTATGACTCTGTCTGGTTTCTCTCCTTCTTTGCCCCATAGACCAGATTCTTTGTCGTACCAATATCTACCAGGTTTCAATTTGTCAGGCGGTAAAGGACAATTAAGCAACTCAGCCATTTCTTCAGGCTTTAAAGGACAACCATTGACAATCAGTTGCTCAGGTCTTAACTGATTAGCTGCACACTCTTTCTCAGCCTTCATGATCTGTTTAACTTCCAAAGGACTAAGCAACCTCGACAACACCCTCGAATGCTTCCCTAACTTAGTCCGTTTCGACTCGTCAATAGCTTGACCAATGCAACTCACACATTTCCTTCCTTCAGGCATTGAACCCATCGCTCTAAGCACACAGTTCCCACAGTACTTTTCATCACAGACAATACAAGTCTCCTTATTCTCCCATTTGGCTTTCCCACATCTATAACACTCCCTCTTCTTCTTCTTCTTCTTCCGTCTCTTCGTACCTGCAGTGGACTCATGAACGTTCCTCTCCCTCTCCGTATCTGTCTCCACATTGCTCTCTTCCTCTGCATCGTCTTTGCTCTCAATCCGAATATGATCATCAACAGGTTTGAATTTCACAACCGGTCTCCGAACCTGGTTCCCGTTTTGTCTGTGAGCAGAGACTGGTGAGACAGAAGCTGAGCCAGAGGATGATTCAGGGTTGTTATGCAACACAGAGACAACAGACTCAGAGCTAGCTGGTGAACCTCTAGGACTCTGACCTGAAGAGCTAGTGACTCCTCCGGCTATACGAGAGACAGGCAATGGGATCGGATTGTTCACTCGAGGGTTAACATCAACAGGTGAAACTCTAGGGATGTCTTGTACAGGAGTAGGACCTGTGTACTCCATGGCTATGGAGTAATCGAATTCCGATGGATTTTCCGGTAAAGGAGCTCCTGGAGGAAGCATCTTTCTCACCATTTCTTTCCAGCTTTCTCCTTCCTCTTTCTCCATAACCAAAATTAAAATAGAGCCACCAAAGATGAACCCCTAAAGCCTAAATCAGGTGAACATGTGATTTGTTCTTGAGATTTTCAGACAGGTTTCTGGTTTCAGACACAAAGGACGATAAAAACAAGGAAAGAGTTAAAAAGATTAGGAATATGTGTGTTAACAAATTGGCTTCAACATCATGATAATATCTACTAGTATATAATCAAAGTCAAATCAATAATGGACGTTTCATGAAACAACCCTCCTAAAAAGGAAATTGCATTTTTAATGGCATTTTGACAAATTCATGGTCAAATCAATTGTCCGGAGAAAATAATTCAACATCTAACCAAACCCACTTGATAGTTGATACAATTCAGCAGCCCCAGAAAATAAAATAAAAAGACATTAAAAAAAACAAAACAAAACAACAAAAACCTAAACGGGAAAAGTATTCCTAATCAACAAGAGGACACATGCAGCCGATTTCAGAAACATTTTCAGAGGAAAATTGAAGATTTTGGAGTGAATGAAACAAATAATGAGTTTGTGTGAAGGGAAGAGAAAGCCACCAATTAAATAGCAACACAACAAATTAAAGCTTTTGCAAAAGAAGATGAAAAAGATTTACCTTTTTTATTAAAGAGAGAAAAAAGTGTGGAAAGAGAGAGAGAGTGGAACGAAAAGTCGAAAGCTTGAATCTGAGAAGACGAACACAGATGAAGAAGAAGTAGGAATCTGTTTCGGTTCCTGTGATCAAGAAAAACCGAGAAAATCTGGAGAAAGGAAGAGCCAGAGAGACGGTGATGAAATCTATAGAGAGAGAGAGAGAGAGATGAATCGAAAAAAGGACCCACGAGTCTTACTCTTACATAGTTCGTGACGATGGAGACGGGTTCTGTAATAGCGCGTGGGTCTACACGCCCCTCTTTCTTGCGAGTGATTCACACTTTCACGACCAATCTAATTATTTGGTTCCTAAAGACACACACACTCTACCTTCCCCCCACGCTCCCTGTACGCGCGTGCGTGTCACAATCTCCATTAATGTGCAATGTAATTAATAATTACTACTAATCTATTACACTCACACAGTCAGTCACTTCACACGCTTGAAACATAAAAAAAACTTTATCATCTGTTAAAATTATATCCACATGCGAATTAAACTAAATTGTCTGAAAACCGTTGAGAATTAATTTACATTTTAAATACAAAAATTGTATATACCTGCTAAAATGTTCAGAAGTTTTGTCCAAAAACGTCACGGCTTTTTTTTTTTGTATATTTGAAATCTCTAAATCAGAGGAGCATGTGAGAAATGACATTATTGTGTTGTGACGTCGCTGGCCGTATTATTCCTTCTCCTATGTAGAATTTTCTTCACTCACAAATCAAGTGGATCTTCTGAGCCATATAATGAGTTTTTTCTTTTTAAGGATGTTTGAAATTTTCTGATGGGTGTTTTTTGATAGAAATCAGATTTAATATTTTTAGTGGAGTTCAAATGTTAGACATAAAGCAAAAGATTATGCGCCAATTATGGCAGTTATTATCACAGTCATATTTGTATTTCAGTAAAACATGATGGCCGACCCTATCTTGTTACTTTAACCAACAAAAGAAAATGGGACTTTATAAACCTACACATCATATCATTATTGTGATATATGGATTTGACAGATCTATTTTGTAAGATGCTTTCACAAACATTCCTTTCTTTTTTAGCTAACAGAACCCAAAATGTAATTTGATTTTGTTGATAATGTTTATGGACTATTTTGCTTTTTAAAAAAAAAACTGTTGGTGACAGCAAAAAAAAAGAGAGGCCCAACTCAAGTTTCGGTTAGTTTGAACCAGACCGAATTGAACCAAAGTGAAATCATGTCTGATTGAATATGTATGAGAAGGTGGGTCCCAACGGCTGACATAACATGGAGAGAAAATCTAAAGTACACTCTCTCTCACTCATCACAAACTTATCATAACTCTCAAATTGTTACTTGTGGCTCAGATTTTTCAGGAAAATCTCCACGGGATGAGATTCGAAACCCGTCCCTAAAACAACATAAAGTTCTTTTTCGATGATCAGAAAAAGATTCTAAAGTTCCAGAAAATTCTCAATCCCAAGTTTCTTAATGGTTACGAGGAGAGGATGATTAAGTCACCAATTCTACACTCTCTATTGGCTTCAAGAGAGGATGTAACTCATAACCCAGATGTCAACAACTTTAGAGCAAAAGAGCAAGAATGTTTATGCCTCTTGAAGAGATGCAAGAACATAGAAGAGTTCAAGCAAGTTCACGCCAGGTTCATCAAGCTAAGTTTGTTCTGTTCTTCTCCATTCTCAGCGAGCAGCGTTCTCTCAACCTGCGCTCTTTCCAAATGGGAGAACAGTATGAATTATGCAGCATCTATTTTCAGAGGGATAGATGATCCTTGTACCTTTGATTACAATACAATGATCAGAGGGTATGTTAACGCAACAAGTTTCGAGGAAGCATTGTTTGTTTACAGTGAGATGGTAGAGGAAGGGATTGAGCCGGATAATTTCACATTCCCATTTCTTCTCAAGGCTTGCACTCGTTTGAAGTCGATTCTAGCAGGGAAGCAGATTCATGGGCACGTGTTTAAGCTCGGATTTGAAGCTGATGTGTTTGTTCAGAATAGTTTGATCAATATGTATGGTAGATGTGGTGAGATGGCACTTTCTTCTGCGGTTTTCGAGAAACTAGAACCTAAAACAGTTGTGTCGTGGAGCTCAATGGTCTCAGCTACTGCAGGTATGGGAATGTGGAGTGATTGTTTGAGGCTATTCCGTGAAATGTGTAGAGAAACGAATTTGAAGGCGGAAGAAAGTGGAATGGTTAGTGCTCTCTCGGCTTGTGCTAACACTGGTGCACTCAACTTGGGAATGAGCATTCATGGGTTCTTGTTGAGAAACATAAGCGAACTCAACGTAGCAGTCCAAACTTCACTAGTAGATATGTACGCTAAATGTGGGTGCTTAGAGAAGGCGTTGCATGTTTTTAAGAAGATGGAAAGTAGGAATAATCTGACTTACAGCGCAATGATCTCAGGACTTGCTTTGCACGGAGAAGGAGAAGCAGCTTTGAGGATGTTCTCAGAGATGGCTAAAGAAGGTTTAGAATCAGATCATGTTGTGTATGTCAGTGTTCTCAATGCCTGTAGCCACTCTGGTCTTGTCGAAGAAGGTCGTCGAGTCTTTGACGAAATGTTAAAGGAAGGTAAGGTAGAGCCAACGGCTGAGCATTATGGTTGCCTTGTGGATCTTCTAGGAAGAGCCGGACTGCTCGAGGAAGCCTTGGAAACTATTGAAAGCATGCCCATCGAGCAAAACGATGTTGTCTGGAGAAGCTTCTTAAGCTCATGCAGAGTTCATCAGAACGTTGAGCTAGGCAAGATAGCAGCTCGAGAACTGCTTAAGATAAGTTCACACAACCCAGGTGACTATTTGGTGATCTCTAACATGTATGCACAAGCGCAAATGTGGGAAGATGTAGCCAGAGCTCGAACAGAAATGGCTATCAAGGGTTTGAAGCAAACACCGGGTTATAGCATCGTCGAGGTAAAAGGTAAAACTCACAGGTTTGTTTCACAAGATCGGTTTCACCCACAAAGCAAAGAAATCTACAAGATGCTAAACCAGATGGAATGGCAGCTAAAATTCGAAGGATATACACCAGACATGACGCAGATATTGATAAATGTAGACGAAGAAGAGAAAAGAGAGAGACTAAAAGGACACAGTCAAAAGGTGGCTATTGCCTTTGCACTGTTGTATACACCTCCAGGGTCTGTCATTAGAATAGCTAGAAACCTGAGGATGTGTAGTGACTGTCACACATATACAAAGAAAATCTCCATGATCTACGAAAGAGAGATTGTTGTAAGAGATAGGAACAGGTTTCACCTATTTACAGGTGGAACTTGCTCTTGTAAAGATTATTGGTAGATTTGGATCCTTCAATACTAAATGCTTGTTCCAGAATAACGGAAACAAAAACATACACAAATGAGAACATTCTTTTATTTCTTTCCCGCGAGTTTTTCCAAGAGTTAAAAGACTTACAAATGGGTGAAAAAATGCACGGTGAAGTGCTTACACCAAAGAAATTTAGCACCCAAGTCTATATGCAAAATAGTATACTCAACCAAACGAATTTGGTGATGCGCCTAATTCACTGGACACTGCCAAACAATGTTGCTTACTCAAGATGAACTGATGCAACGCCTGAAGTAATACCTGTGGTGCGTGGATCACCACTTTCTAGGCAAACGCCGTGTGGATCTTCTTTCACCAGCAAGGCCAAAACATTGTGTGTACTCCACGCCTGCGTCAGCTTGCTTCCAGAATCCCCTAAAGTAATTGCAAATATGGCATCAAATCCACCAGCCCCAGGAACACCAGCAAGTAGAACCCCTTCCGCATTCATTGTAGAATCCAAAAGTTGAGTTTGGGATTCAGGTTCTATCTGCAATTCCATGGTCACTCTTGGTCAATGAAGATGCAAAACCAAGTCAATTTGTTAAAAAGCGTAATTTGGAGAACCCCTAAAGTAATGGCAAATATCTTGTAGGCTGGGTATTTTATGCATCAGCAAAAGTTATCATTTATAAATGGCCAATTGAGATGTGAAGCAGGATAAACAATAACTTACAGGAACACCAGCAGCTTCACCCATCTGCCGCATAAGAATCCTGATCTTCAACATAGCTTCTCGTGCCCCTAAGAGTTCTCCAATAATCGCTTCGTTGATTGGTTCAGTAGCATGTAGCACCCACTAAACATCAGATAAAAGAGGGCAAATGAACCAAGCTGCTCCTTGATGTAAAATGTCTAATGAAATCAATACTCAGCAAATGGAAAAAAAATACCTTTTCAGAAGTAAGCACACTACAAGACTTAATGATTCCGAGATATACATCATAGTGGTCTTTGGCTAATTTGCTCAAATTGTTTAGCTTAGTTTCCAGTTCCAAATTCGCATCTGACAACTTTTGCCAACTTTCTCGTGCCTTTTCTGGATCCGACATTTGCCACTTCTTTACAGCACCTACCATGGATGGTGTGGAGGATCCACCACTCCCAGATTCTCCAAGGAACTATATAAGACAATATCTTTTTCAGTACACCAGGTTAAGTTAAGGAAATAAGAAATTCGTGAGATTCACAAAAGGTTTTTTAAGGTAGGACTTTAGGTCTGATTGTTTGCTTACAAGATTCATCAGTGGCGGTAAAGAGAACTCGGTTCTCTCGTGATCCCACTTTCCCTTCAAAATTCCGCCGATAACTTCATGTAACGGCAGGCCCGAAACTGCAACCTGCAAAACTTGGTAGTTAGTATATTCCCATCCTTAGTGGATAATTTATAGACAATAAAATTCACATTACGAACCTGAGCAAAGGACAAGACTTCTGGAGAGAAGCGAACATAACGCTGACTCCCATAGACCGCACAGCTGACATCAAACCCACTTCCAACCTTCCCTTGTGCAAGACAATGAGATGTTTGTGCTATCATATGGATAACATCTAAATCAGAACAACCAAACTTTCCTTCTTTACATGGGTCAGAGAGGTCAACCACGCCAAGATAATGTAACAGCGCTGCAACCACAGCTGTCGTCATTGCTGCAGAAGAGCCTAAGCCAGTTTTTGCTACTTCAGGCTTGCAATTAGCACCATTTGACTCGCCTGCGTTGAATGTGATTGATGCAAAAGGTGCAAGGGTACCCAAAGATTCTGGTGTCAATGGAAGCCCAGCCGATTCTATCTATCAGAATAAACAAGATTATCAACGTTTTAAATAATCAGAGGATAACTCAACAGATGCAAGCGTAACTCAGCAAAGGAAAAGATAAAACACCTGATTTCGATATGAGTAAAAGTCATTGGAGCCTAGAATTGTGATATCAAGACCTGCAAAGCCAATTTTAAAGAAACAGTTACAAATCCAATCTCCACTTCAGAAAGAAAAATAATGAAGAAAGCAGATACTTGGAGATTGCCTTGCAAGAAGAGTTTATGCAACGCTTCTTTGTCCTTGTTGCTTCCCAAATGAGCAGCAGCTATTGCATACTGTATAGCATGCTCTACAAAGGGGTTTCTTGAATCACTGAAATTTCATATCCATACAAAACAACAAAGGTGTAAGTTCTCTATCACCTATATTCGACAAATGAAGTCTCCACAGTATAACTTATGATTATTGAGATAATAAGGTATCTTGCCTTGCAGAGACACACTGAAGAGTCAAATGTTTAAGTGACAGTTTATACAAGCTTTCTCTTGACATCTGTGGTGATGTCAATTTGACATCTGTCCATTGCTGCAGAAATAAGAAGAAAGCAACACTTATTTTATTATTTACTTCCCAACAACACACAAATTTCGAAGAAGATGCATGTTTTACATACCCAAGCCCAACTCTCAGGCTTGACTTCTTCATTGATCGGCTTCACAATGGCATAGAAGCGTGCGTTTGTACTCAACACAAGCCCTGTGTTTGGCCTCTCGAGTATGAGGTAGCCTCCAGTCATCAACACCTTCCCAGGAGCAGAAGCAACACTGCACCATCACACCAATTTTCCAAAACCAAAACCATCGATACAAAGCAAGAATCAACACCAATTCGAGTAAGATATCTCTCAGATTCATCTGGAAATGGGAGAGAAAGTACTTACACTGCCATTTTCAAATCTGATCGCTGATCAATTCGCCTGCGATCAAACAAATTGCAATTCCTTTAATCGCATGCACAGATTCAACGTATACACGTGCATAGACATATATATGGAACTACAATACATATGTATCGTATCGATTGAGAATATACCTAGAACTCGAGCGACCTTTAAACAGCAAAAATTCACTGGAAAAGTATTAAAACACTTACCAAATTACACGTGTCTGCGATAAGAGATCGGGGGGATATGATCGGAAAAATTGGAATCGACGGTGGTAAATGACCGGCGGGAGAAGCAAAGGTAGATCGAGTTTTTGGACTCAGGCACACGAGGAAGAAAGGAAGTGAGGGGTAGTTAAAGGGATATTTGTGGGTTTACCGAATTACCGATGAGGGTAAAATAGGAACTTACAACACACATTTGACATATTTAGCTGTAAAATGTTTGGATAAGTAACTTCAAATGTTTAGTTGTTAACTTGTTATTATGCTAAACTTAATCCAATTATCGTTATGTATTATTCCTTTTTATCAATTTACTCTTGGTTTCAACCACAGCAAGTTTATGTATCTCTCCAATAATTGTTACACATGCTAAATTTTCAATCTAAAACCACATAAATAGAGTTAATTGTTTAAAGACAACACCGATTTGAAAATTTTATTTTTCTTATTAAATAAAACATAAAAAATTAAACCGATTCATAATCAAATATCAACCTAATTAAAAAAAAAATCCAAACCAAAATTTATTTATTGTGTGATATAACCGGATTATTTTTAAAGTCTCCAAATCAAAAATGGAAAATCCAAATAAAAATTATAATTATAATTAAAGTAAAAATCTACATAGTAATTTTCCTTTTTTATTTACAGGGTGTTATTGGTTTGTATATTTATAAAGAGTAATAAGGATATAACTTTTGTGTTATTAAATTAATATTTTTATGTTAAAATCTGGTAGTATTAATTCATAAATTTTTAATAAATAGTTAAAATCCTTAAAAATCTAGAATTATTGGAAAAAATTGTGCTATTACAACAAACAAAAGATTGATTTTATCATTGTTTTGAAGTATGTTTTAATAAGTTTTATTGATTTTACATATTTTATTTATAAATTTTATTTATCAAAGTATTGCAAGTTGATATGTATTCTCAACATTTTTCTATAATCTAAATAAATAATTTTTTTTCTTTTCGACGAAATTAGAATTATATTGATCGAGAGTTTACAAAGTCTAAATACAATGTAGTACATAACCATCTTGGAGGATATACTGTATTAGAGTAAAATAAATGATTAGGTGGCTCTTGTCTAGCTAACAAATGTGCTGCTTCATTGGTAGATCATGGAGAGTAGATGAAATTCACCGAGACTACTCTTGAGGAAATCCATCTTCGTATATTTTTCATAAGATAAGATTGTAGATGGAAATGTCTTGCGATTTATTGTTTAAGATGTTTGCTAGGATAAGATTATCTCCTTCGAAGCATGTCATATCCATACCCATTGTCCAAGTATGAATCAAGGCCATCAACAATGTTTTACCTTCAGCCTCAAAACTTGTCTTATTTGTGTGAAGGACAAAACATTTTGAATAATGTGAGTTTTATTACTTTGACGGTTTAAGAATTACATTAGTTAGGATTTCCTTTATACATGATACAAAGAAGGATCTAGACATTAGGGCAATTCATAACTGTCACGCTGAGTCATCCTTGAGAGATGAAAGAGAGGCAAAACGGTTTTCTCTTTCACTTTTCTGTGCAGGTACATTTTTGAGAGACGTTGCAGGTTTTATCTTCACTTGAGAGTGAGGAAAATTCACCTCTGCTTCCTTTGCTGGATTAGGAGCTGATTGGGCTTTAGCAAAATCGAGGCCCAATATTGTTGTGTTGTCCACACTCTCCCTCAAACTTGAGAAGAGGTTTTCCAAGACTCAAAGTTTGGTCCGGAGCTCACAAAACGGTTTGCGCGCCAAGGATTTTGTAAAAATGTTGGCGAGCTGGAGGGTTGCAGGAATGTGTCGTGTTTCAATCAGTCCGAGAGCAACCTGTTCTCTTATGTAGTGGTAATCAGTATCGAAGTGTTTTGACCTGCTATGCAAAGCTGGATTGGTTGATAAGTACACTGCAGACACGTTATCACATTGTAGCACAGTCGAGTGATCTTGAGATATACCAATGTCGCGGAGGAGGAACGACACCCATGTGATCTCTTGAGCTGTTGCAGCCAATGCGCTGTACTCTGCCTTTGTTGAAAACCGTAAAACTGTAGCTTGTCTTTTAGCTGACCAGGATATAAGATTTGGTCCAAGCATCACACATAAACCCGATGTTGATCTCCTTGTTTCTTTACAACCAGCCCAGTCACTATCACAGAAAGCAGATAGTGAAAGCGATGGTAATTTCAAAATGGGAACTCCCATAGAGAGTGTACCTTTGACATACCTTAGAATCCTTTTGAGGAGAGTGAAGTCTGTCACAGTTGGAGCATGCATCTTCTGGCACACTAGATTCACCGCATATTGTCAGATATTGCAGTTTTCCAGCCAAGCTGCGGAAATAAGTAGGTTCCGAAAATGCTGCCGGATTTATGTCCTCTATCCTCTGAGTTAATGGTGTCGGCATGGGATTGCAGTTCAACATTGCTGCTTGATGAAGAATATATGTGGCATTAGCAGTCTGATGAAGAAACAAGCCGTTGACTGAAGTCTGGATTTCGATTCCCAAGAAGTAGCTTGGAGCTCCCAGATCTTTCATTGCAAAATGGTTCCCAAAAGATGTTAACAATCGCTGAAAAAGACTCAGATCACTGCCAGTTAATAAGATATTGTCAACGTATAGAAGAAGCACCAGAGATTGGCCATCTCTCCGATATGTAAACAGTGATGGATCTGCTTTGCTACAAGTGAATCCAAAGTCAATCAAGAAATTTCTGAACATGTCAAACCAGGCACGAGGCGCCTATTTTAGCCCGTATAGAGCTTTTGTGAGTCTGCAAACATATTCTGGTCTCGTTGGATCCACGAATCCCGGTGGTTATTTCATAAAAACAAGCTCATGTAACTCTCCGTGTATGAACGCATTTGACAGGTCTAGCTGCTTGATGGGCCAGTCTTTTGCAGTTGCAATGTCAAGCACTAATCGAATTGTTGTCGTTCGCACAATTGGACTGAATGTCTCCAAGTAATCCAGGCCTTCCTCTTAATTAAAACCTTTTTCCAGAAGGCGTGTTTTCATTTTATCAACAGTCCCAATTGGCTTTAGCTTCGTCTTGAACACCCAACGACAGCCCAATACATTCATGTCATCTGATGGTGAGACGAGAGTCCACGTGTTCAACATGTTTATTCCACACATCTCGTCTGAAACAGCAAGATTCCATCTGGGATGCTTTAAAGCACTGACAATCGAGGCCGATTCTTCCACTGAGAACTTTGATGTGAGAAGCACATACCTTGGGTTCGATTTCTGTACTCCAGCCTTTGATCTTGTTACCATAGGATGAGCGTTCAAGTTATCTGGTTCTCTAACCGGTTCCTCCATCACTTCTGCATCAGGTATTACTTCATTTTGTATTGGTTCGTGTGGAAGATCGACAACAGGAATAACTAGAGCTGGTAAGGCTCTAGCATTTTGTGAGTTTTCGGTTGGTCGAGGTTGCTGAGTTGAAGCCTGTTGCCATGATTTGAGAAGAGTTATTTCATATCTTGGTACCAAGTCTTGATATCTGTCTTTGAATGGCATTATTGTCTCATCGAAGACCACATTTCTGCTTATCAGAACTTTCTCTATTGGCAGATACATGCATTTGTAACCCTTGTGTTGCAGAGAATAGCCAAGAAAAACGCAGAGCAGAGATTTGGGATCAAGCTTGTGTTCCCATATGAGGAAAACATGCTGAACCAAATACTCTGAGAGATGAATAATCCGGCTTCTTTGATAGCAGAACTTCAAATGGACTTTCGTTGTCAAGAACTGAAGAAGGAAGACGGTTTCCAATGTAGACAGCAGTATTAAATGCTTCAACCCAATAATAAAGTGGTATGTGAGACTGAAAAATCATGGATTGACCGAGTTCAACAATGTGTTTATGCTTCCTCTCAGCAATCCCATTATGCTGAGGTGTGTAGGGACAAGATATGCGATGAGTGATGCCTTTGTCAGCAAGAAACAGTTTTATTTGATTGCTTATAAATTATCCTCCTCCATCACTCTGGAAATCTTTTATTTTAGTGTTCATCTGGTTCTCAACGAGCTTTTGAAAAGTAGTAAATGCAGAATAGAAGTCTGATTAAAACCAAGTAAAGCGACTATAATCATCAACAAAAACTACATAATATCTGAATCTTTGGTTTGATACAACTGGTGAGGGACCCCATAGATCACAATGGATTCTATCTAAGGGTTTCAAAGCTCTAGAACTAGAAGAAAAAACATTAATCTACTACTCTTCCCCATCAAGCAAGATTCACAAACGAAGGTAGTTCTGCTCTTATTAACTTGAATCGCCTTGCTTGTAGCTATCTGTTGAAGAATCTTAACATTTGCATGGCCCAACCTTTAATGCCATATGTCCTCAGTTGTTGTTTGTTGTCGAGTTGAGAAATGGACTGCAAAATCTTGATTCTCCAACGTATAAAGACCATTCTGTCTAGGACCTTTGATCACCACTTTCTGAGTGTTGAGATTTATCAAGCATACTTTGTGAGAATCAAAATAAACCCCACATGGATAATCATCACAGAGCTTTGAAACTGATAATTTCTGTATATTTGGACAGACAAGGACATCATTTAGAGGAACTTTACCTGTTGAAGTGGTGATTGCAGTGGATCCGACATGTGTGATAGGCAGATAGGTTCCATCTTGAGAGACGTAGCATGTTTTTCTTCACTTGAGAGTGAGGAAACTTCACATCTGCTTCCTTTGTTGGATTAGGAGCTGATTGGGCTTTAGCACAATCGAGGCCTAATATAGTTGTATTGTCCACAACGTGTTCCTAAACTAGCTGATCCCCATGGCTTTGCAATACCATTATGATCACAAACTATCCAGCCACTTATAACCATTCCAGTATTTGAATTGAAAGCGGCATCGTAGCTGAATTTAAGGTGCCCAAATGAAGGCCGTCTCCACCGTTTATTCTGCACCGTAGTCCTCAAATCCATCTGTTTCTTTGTTATTTGATATTCTCAATCTATAACTGAAGTAATCCATTCGCTGGTGTCCGCAGTAGCTAGGCTAACAATTGTCATGAAGTTCTCTACTTGTTTGTTGAAAATCAGATTATTCCTAGCCTTCCATAGTCGCCACATTAACCAGAACGGGAGTAGCTTTTGTTGTTTTGAGAGATTAATAATTCCTTGGACATCAAGAAATATTCTTAAATAATCATCAATTGTTGAAAATGTTGTTGAGCTGTCAAAATAGGGGAGATTAGATCTTCTCCAGACTTTTTTAGATAGAGGGAAATGGAAGAATATATGACAGATAGATTCAGACGCAGAGCCACAACGTAAGCATGTATCATCAATTGTAATTAGAGTCCCTGGTAATTAGTCGTTCTGCTGTTCCTACCGCCCGTGATGAAAGTCACCTAAAAAGTGTTTTAGTTTAGGCATTATAGGTAGTTTCCATATATTTCTTTTGACTACCGGATCGCCATGAGGAATTGGTGGCGCAGTACTCTCAAAATGGAGATTATGACGAGAAAACCAGTAGCCTGACGAGACTGTATACACACCATCCTTTGTATAGTCCCATATCAGTTTGTTCGGAGAAGGTGTTCCAGATAAATGGATTGATTTTGCAAGATGGGCATCTTCAGCCGACAACATTGAGGATAGAGCCTGCTGATTCCATGCTCGGGATGGTCCAGATGTCTGAGTAGATACGCTAATACTGGAGAAGAAATAATAGTACTTGGTAATAGTTTTATTGCTGGTTTAGTGGATGAGTTGGCAGCCAAGAGTCTTCAAAAATACGAATTTGTTGTCCATCACCAATAATAAATCTTGACCCTTTTTGAAGCAAAATCCAAACCACACATAATAGAAGTCCAGCCATAAGATTGATGTTTTCTAAAGCGTGCCTTAAACATGTGAGAATCATTGATACTGGGGCTTTATATAATCTTGAAAAAAGTCAGTTAAGGTGTTCAATCAGACGAGAGGTTTGTTTGGCTAGTAAGGCATCACTGAAAAGATCAAGATCCTTAAAACTTAATCCACCCTCTGTCTTCGAGTACTGCATTTTCTTCCATGTAATCCATGCAATTCAATCCCCTATATTATTAATCCAGAAGACATTTGAATAAAAAACCTTACCCTCATGTGTAATTAACCAAAATGTCATTGCTTAGGTGTCAAAAGGAGAATGATTTTGAGATTACATACAAAAAAGTCTTAATTCATTAGACTAATTACATTGGATGCCATTACATATAATGACATTATGTATTTCTATCATATTTCTTATTAAAATGTAGGTTATTCATTAGTCTATATAATGTTTATTATAAATA
>KE154466.1:201700-212550 GCA_000411075.1 Sisymbrium irio | reverse complement strand
CCCGTGTTTTGGCCTCACTCACACGGTACCGCGAATGACTTCCCGGTAGGTCACCCATCCTTTGACTACTCCAGCTCAAGCACGCTTAACTCCGGAGTTTTCTCGGGATGTTACACAAACCCCATAAAAAGTTCTCACAATTGCATAGAAAAATTGTCAATTTTAAAAAGGAGGCTCCACTGTTGGAGTAAAAAAGAACCAAAGTAGATTATATTACACCATTGGATAATGAGGTACATGATTGTGGTAATGTTATGTAGACATAGCTTAGAATGATTTAGATAGTTTATCAGGACATAAATGAGTTATTAGCAAGAATGGGGAGGTTGATATGATAATGAGGACTAAAAATATATGTTGTAGTCTCAGTTCTTTACATGCAGAATTTGAAACTCTGATTCGGGTTATAGAATGTATGCATGGTTATCAGTATTTTTTGAACCTATTATTTTGATCTAGTAAAAATGTTAGTTAATTCTGCAGAATGTTTATTTTCTCTATACATTTAGAGGAACTTCAGAGATGAAAATTTGTTTTCAACATTTTTACTATCAAACTTATTTCATGCACAAATAATACAAATATGAACATATTGATACAGAGTGTCCAAACTCTTCTTTTAAAAAAAAATTATATTGATTTTATTCCTCCAGTTTGGATATTTGATCCATACGAAGTAAGATCTTGCTTATATCAAAACAAATTGAGTTAAAAACACATATATTTCATTTTTAGTATTTCATATATCGTGTGCCACATGAGAAAATCCCTAATGTAAATATATACCACATAAAAAATATTTATTAATAAAAAAGATATTGCTACAATAGTGTGATAAATAAATCCAAAAAACCATTTTAATCGATAAAATTATGTAATGTTTTCTTATAATCTATTTTGAATTATTATTATGCATCAAAACTAAAACTAAGTCAATCTTTAAAAATTATCAATATATAAGTAGATGTATTAATATTTTTGAATTATTTTTGTTATTTAAGTATAAATATATCTTAATATTAATTAGTTATGTATTAACAAGAGAGACAAAAGGGAAAATATTCTTTGACTAGTTAATATAAGTTAAATATTAGAAAATATTATTATACCAAATCAATAAAAATCTCTCTTTTTGTATAGTTTAAATGTATTCAACATAAAATTTATATGACCTTTAAAAGATAGCCACGATGTAGTAAAGAAAAAAGTGCTTCAAAGGAAACAAACTAATGAAAGTAGGATAATAAGTCATTTCAAAAAAAAAATAAGTGGAAAGTAATATTATCCTATATACAGTATATCTGTTACACTGAATTGCCATATAGTATCAACTCAGTTTACAGTATAAATAAGTGGGCATGCAGCTCCTTTTCTCTCAAGTACAAAAAAGATACTTTAACATTGAGAATGAGAGTAACGCAAGATCTAGTAGAAGAGATTCTTGAGAGGCTCCCAGTGAAATCTTTACTGAGATTCAAATCAGTGTCGACAACATGGAAAAGCAGGATTGAATCTCAACATTTCAAGGAGAGACAAATGATCCGTCGGCAATTACGCGAACCAGATTACCTTCTTGCCTACGATCGTCATCAGGAGTTATGGATTAGAATATTGGCGTTGGGCCCTCCCGATTTAATCGATGATCAAGACCATAATCATGCTGACCCAAAGTTTGGTCTCCGACTCTCCTTTGATGTCCTTTCCACAAGCTGTGACGGCCTCGTGTGCATCTATGAGTTTTGTGGATCTATATTTGTGGCCAATCCAAGCACAAAATGGATGCGAGAAGTCCCTCGGTCAAATGTTCAAACAATTTTTTTCGAATACTTTCAATACGAACCCTACTTGCTAGGCTTTGGCAAAGACATATGCACAAAAACATACAAGTTGGTTTGGTTGTATAATTCCTCTTTAGTAGAACTAGAAGGTGTTACCACTTGCGAAGTTTTTGATTTTGACATCAATGCTTGGAGGTATGTGAAATCCTCTCCATACCGGGTTCTTTCTGATCAAAATCCTATATACATAGATGGATCACTTCATTGGTTCATCTGGAAGGGCGATTATACCGAAATAAAAGTAATATCTTTTGATTGCCACACCGAGATATTTCAAGAGATTTCAGAGTCTCCAATTACTCAAAGAAGAAGAACGCTGAATCATCATGTGCAATCTTAATAATCGTTTGTGTGTATCAGAAAAGAAGTGGCCAGCACAAGACATATGGACATTAAACTGTTCAGACATGACATGGGAGAAGATGTATTCATTAGATCTATCTTTTTGTCCTGCTGGCTTGCTAGGCAATGTAAGGTGGCCAATATCTTCTCTACTCGCAGTTCTGAATAAACGGAAGCTATTATTGTATGATGAGAGTTATGGTAGCCCAAAGCTTGTGACATATGACTTGGAAACAAGAGCATATTCCCGGCGCTTCAATGCATCATTTACGAGATCGGCAGTTCCTTATTTTCAGAGCTTAATCTCAATTATTTAAGGATTGTCGTTTTCTTCTACTTAAGATCTATTTTTATAATTTCACCATCGTAATGGTTATTATAGATTGTACAACTCCAAATTGTTTGAGACCAATTGTTGAGATGGAGGGAAAAAATCTTTGTAATCGTTATATATAATATATATGAAATAAGTTTGAATTATAAACAAAATAAAATTTTTATTCCTATGAGTTATTCGGTTCTTGCGTATGGATCAAATAGGCATAGCAGTCCAATAATTAATATTTTAAACACTGTTGATCATGAATACGTAATTTTGTGTTGATAAGAAGGTTTACATGCTGACTGTTTATTGCTTATCTTTCCTCTTAACAATTTATTGGTTTTAATTGTCTGGAGTTGTTGTTTGTTTCAACTGCCGGCTTTAGTTTCTGGTATCGTTTGTTTCGATAGTCAGCTTTATGTTTCCGGGGTGTTTCCGGCTTTTGGCTAAGATTTCAATGTGTTAGAAATCTTGTGTTTGTCTTTGTGTAATGGCCTCTATACAAAGGCGAATCTATGTTGTAGAGTGGGTGGTCATATGACCCACCTTAATTTATAAATTAATAGTTTTAGCAAGTAATATTTAAGGAGTTGATGGATCAGTTGGTTAAGTAGTTCTCATTTAACTCTCCATTCAAGAGTTCAAACCCTTGTTGCTTTCTTGTATACCCTCAATTTTTCTTTAATTTTTTATGTTAGATTTTAAATTAAATTTTTATGCACCTCCTAAAATGTGATGCTGGCTTCGCCACTGCCTCTATAGATGTTTTTGATCCATCTTTGTATATTACATCAGATTAAAAAAAAAAAGGTTTACATGCTGACATGTGCCAGGGTTACATATTACATGAATTCAACTATCAGAATCAAAAAGAACCAAAATAGGTTATATTGCACCACCAGATGATGAGGTACATGATGATTTGTAGTGTTATGTAGAAAGAGTTTGGAAGGAGTCAGATAGTTTTTCCAGAACAGGAATGAGTTAATAACAAGAATGGAGAGGATGCTATGATAGTGGAGACTAGAAATATTGTCTCACTCCTTGATCTACAGAATTTAAACTCTGAAGTATATACATGGTTATCAGCATCATTACATAATCTTTTTAACCGATTATTCTGATCTATTAAAGATGTTATCTAACCTTGAAATTTTTCATTTTCTCATATGTAAAGTGTTTAGAGGAATTTGATGGAAAGTGTTTTTAAACATTTTTATTGTCAAACTTATTTCATACGTAAATAATAGAAAGATAGACAAATTGGTATGGAATGCTCAAATTCTTTTTTCAGAAATGGTCTATATTGATTATATACCTATAGCTTAAATATCTAAATCGTTTTAGATAATATATTATGTTGTAAACAAAGAACATTTCATGTAGGTAAAAATTTTATCGCTCTATTCTTATTGAAAAAATATTATGAATTAAAAAAGTTTTCATATAGATGTCATCGACTAAATTTTTCTTATATAAAATATTACTTTAAGGTCAAAACCCTAAAAAAACCAATTTTTAATATTTCATATTTTCTTTGTCATTTAAAAGAAACCCTAGAAAAATAAACCGTGTAAAAATGTAAAACTTAACAGGTAAAGCATAAATTTTTAATTATTAAATCTTTTCTTTAGGTAAATATTATACCTATTTTATCAAAATATTATAAATAATAAGCATTCATCAAGATTTTATCAGGTAAGACATATAACTTTGCTTAAAATCTTATTTTGAGGTAAAAAACCTAACTGATTTTTTATATGTCATACATGTGAATCCTGGTATAATATTTATTGCAAAAATTATAAAAACTGTAAAAATCAGTTGAAAACGTTTTAGTATTTCTATAAAACTAAATATTATGTATGAATCATCTAGGGATGAAATTATACAATATTAGTATAATTGTTATCTAGTAAGAATAAAACATTCTGATAAACATATTATTTTGAGACGTATATTTTATTTTAGTAATTTATATATCCTGTGTCGTATGAGAAAACCACTAATATAAATATATATCTACTAATAAATAAGATGTTGCTACAAAATTGTAATAAATAAACCTAAAAACATTTTAATCAAAAAAATTATGTTATGTTTTCTCATAATATAATTTGACCTATTATTATGAGTCAAATAAATTAATCTTTTTAAACTATCAATCTAGATAATTACAATGGATGTATTAATAGTTTTGAATTATTGTATTATTTAAGTTAAAAAATCTTAATATTAATTAGTTAACATATTTATGAGAAAAACATAAGGGAAAATATGTTGACTAGCAAAAATAAGGTCTATATTAGAAAAAAAATATTACACCTAATCAAAAATCTCTTTTTTTGGTATAGTTTTGATGTATTCAACACAGAATCTACATCTAGGAGGTCTTAAACCTTTAAAAGATAGCCAAGTCGTAAAGAAAAAATTGCTTTAAAGGAAACAAACTATTGAAAACAAGACAACGTGTCATTTCAAATAAAAAAAGTGGAAAATAATATTATCATATATACAGTATATATGTTATACTAAATTGTCATCCAACTCAGATTACTGTATAAATAAGTGTGCATGCAGCCACTTCTCCCTCAAATACAAAACATTAATCCTAGAGCAAAAATATACTTTAACATTGAGAATGAGAGTAACGCAAGATGTAGTAGAAGAGATTCTTGAGAGGCTCCCGGTGAAATCTTTACTGAGATTCAAATTAGTGTCGACAACATGGAAAAGCACGATTGAATCTCAACGTTTCAAAGAGAGACACATGAACCGTCGGCAACTACAAGAGCCAGCTTACCTTCTTATTGATCCTCAAGAGGATGACGATCAAGTCTTTGCCGAGGAGTATTCGGTTAGGATATTGGCGTTGGGCCCTCCCGATTTGATCGATGATCAAGACCATGATCATGCTGACCCGGAGTTTGGTCTACGACTTTCCTTTGATGATGTTTCCAGAAGCTGTGACGGCCTCGTGTGCATCTACAAGTTTCGTCGATCTATATTTGTGGCTAATCCAAGCACAAAATGGATACGAGAAGTCCCTATGGCAAATGTTCAAAACATTCTTTCAAAAAGGTACTATGAATGCGAACCCTATTTGATAGGCATTGGTAAAGACATATGCACAAAAACATACAAGTTGGTTTGGTTGTATAATTCCTCTTTAGCAGACCTAGAACGTGATAAATCTATTTGTGAAGTCTTTGATTTTAACATCAATACTTGGAGGTACGTGGAATCTTCTTCTCCGTACCTGATTCTTTGTAATCGAGCTCCTATATACGTAGATGGATCACTTCATTGGTTCATCTTGAAGAGCGATACCGAAATAAAAGTAATATCTTTCGATTGCCACACCGAGATATTTCAAGAAATTTCAGAATCTCCAATTACTCAAGAAGATGAACGCCAGATCGTCATGTGCAATCTGAATAATCGTCTGTGTGTGTCAGAAAAGAACTGGCCAGTACAAGACATATGGACATTAAACAGTTCAGACATGACATGGGAGAAGATGTATTCGTTAGATCTATCTTCTTGTCCTGCTGGCTTGCTAGGCAATGGAATGGAGCCAGTATCTTCTCCACTCGCAGTTCTGAATAAACGGAAGCTATTGCTTTATGATCGGAATGGTGTTAGCCCAAACTTTGTGATATATGACTTAGAAACGAGAGCATATTCCCTGCGTTTCGATGCATCATTTACGATATCGGCAACTCCCTTTTTTCAGAGTTTAATCTCAATTATTTAGTGATTGTGCTTTTCTTCTCTATTAAGATCTATTATTTTATAATTTTATTATCGTACTGGTTATTATAGATTGTACAACTCCAGATTGTTTGAGACCAATTGTTGAGATGGAGGGACAAAATCTTTGTAATCACTATTTATTATATATATGAAATAAGTTTTGAGTTATAAACAAAACAGGAAACTGCTATTTCTATGAATTGTTAGGTTATCGCGTAGAGATCAAATAGACATAGCAATCCAACAATCAATGTTTTAAACAATGTTGATCATAAATATTTAATTCTAATGATATTGTTTTTATTCTTCTTCAGTATGATAGATCTATATCTCATTACTATATTCGTGATTCATTAGCAAACTTATTCATTATTTTGGACTAGTGATATACAGTATTTATATTATATATATGGTGGTGTTAAGTTCGTCTCGATATATTATTAGTTTGTAAGTTAGGTTAAATATCTAGAAATAATCAACTTCCAAACTTACAAAAAACAATTGTGGACATGGTCACTGATGATTCATATTAACTCGGTCTTTAGAGTTACTTATGCAAGCCGCCCTTTAATATATATGAAAGTGGATTGTTTTTTGCACTACTCAATTCCAGGTACAATCTTTTACTTTAATTCACAACTGAATTTTTAGTTAGATGAAAGTATTGCATTACTGATCTATCATCAAGTCACCAACGTCACATTCTCAAAATGATTACTGAAAGTATAACTTGGTCTTCGCAACTATATTCGTTCGAAAAGTGGCAAAACGTAGATAAGCTTCAACCATTCTTGCTTCTTTGGCATCGTCAAAAACTCACGGCTCAAGAGGATAAAGGTTATGTGGGTCATATTTTTCTATGTAAAATCTGTTTGTCAAGTCTACATAATCATTTAGTGATATACATGCATAAAAGAACAGCAGTATCATGAAAAGATACAGGAGATCATTGTCATAGAGATTTAAGAAACAAACAGAAAATTAAACCGTAAGATTCAGAAATGATCTTACACTTTTAAAAAATTGAAAAAAGTAAAAATAAATAAATAAATAAATACCCCGCAATCAACCATGGATTTATTGCAGAAACATCACATTCTCAACATGGTTTGTGAAGGAGAAGAGTGCTTCAGGGCGATCCGGACCCATCAATGTCTTTTCTTCAATTCCTCTGTCTCTCTAGATTGTAGAAAACATAGAATGGATGGGTCCAACGTCTTGGCGCTCAAACAATTTCACCTGTATGTCAGTTGACAAAATTGATCTTAATTCCCCCAAAGTTTTCCTAAAAGCTCTAACTGGCAAAAGAATGATATGCTTCGACCATTTATCTTTCTTGGTATCATCTAGAACCCATCAATGATTACCATCATTAAAATCATAGACTAAGTGACCTAACTTTCCCTTGTAGTTTATCAACGACAAGAAGAAAATCCACATAGAGATCTCATCATCAATTTTATTAACCTAAATTTCTCATGACTTTACATGAAAGCATGTACGTACAAATTAACCTTGATGCATATCTCATTTATGTGCTTTTTAAAAATGTGGAAACCCACATTCGATCTTTCTCCATGATAGTTTTCTGTTGCCTATCGTCAGGACTTGATGCTCTCTGGAGTTAGTTTGTCCTCTATATATTGCCAAGGTCATGCACAAAACCTTGACTTGATTCTCGATCGGATCATATCCGAGAAAGCTTCTTGAGTTGATATTTTTGGTTCTCACTTTAGGTAAATGTACATGCTGACCTGTGCTAGGGTTACATATTACAGGAACCCTTTCCATCTTTCCCTTTGACATCTGCGCTTATCGTAAAGATAGATAAAACCATGGATTGATCAAAAAAATCCTTGTACCAATCTCCTGAGAAACCCATATGATAGTCTGCTGTTACAACAGCACTATAAGTCTATAACTCTCAACATGAGCCTGATCATGAGGGGATGAGAAGCAATGCCACTTACCTGCGAATTCAAACGTGAACACAAGACGTGGCTGTGTCGATTAACACATCATCAATGATTTCGTGTAATGTGGACTGCGAAGTAAGGAATCCCTATTGCTTAGAGATGCAACGATAGAGCGAAATGGTTTTTGCTGGTAATCTCCAAACTATCTCGATGATGATATTGATGAGAAGCATCACCAAGTTTCCTCCTACATACACTGAGGAGGTTGTCGATCAGCAAAACTTCGTAAAATTTACGATGACTTACTGCATTTTTTCTCTCTGTCTCATGGCAAATTTTGCTTTCTTCTAAGAATATTAGAACAACAGGAGAGGTACGTACCAAAGTATTGGTTATACATATCGAAAGCTATTTTACCATGCATTCTGTTAAAAATCTTTAGTTTCCTTTTTAATTACTTAGGATCTTTAGACTTCTATTTAACCCTTTCATCATCCAAACTTTTTGTTCACCCTTTCATCATCCAAACTTTTTGTTCATATGGAAACGTTATCCTTTTTAGTACCATAATCTTAGTAAAAAAACATGTTGAATTGTTCTTATTTTATTATTCGGTTATTATAAATGCTAAATCCTTCTTATTTTCTTTTTGTAATTCATCGTCCTTCTAATTTTTTTCAATCACAAAAATTCAACATTTGTATTCATTTACGTATTTTATTATCCACACGTATGTTAAATATTTGAGACTCTAACATCTAAATTACTTGTGTACATTTAATTTTTATTATCCGACTATCATATATAAACCATACCATTTTTGTTATCATACGATCGAAATGTACCATTTGTTACTCTTATATATTTATGATCAAAATTATAAAATATTAGAGACTTATCATCATAATTACTATTACACCAATATTATTATCTGATTAACATAAACCATATTATAACCAGTAATACGAATATGGGCTTGCTCCAACCAAACCAAACCAAAGTAATACAAATATGGGCTTTAAACGCCCATGTTAATTTTATATAAGCTTGTAAAAATCTAGCCCATTGATTATATAATTCATCACTGAATATAGGATTTTGTTTTAGCAGACTCGATTTCACGTAGATTCTTGAGCAACCCGCCGCCTGCCCGCCTCCGTTTTCACTCTTCAGGTTCGGTCATTGCTCTATAACGTCTATCATAACATGTTCGTAGAAGCTTTGCTTTTGGAGTTTTTAGTTTCTTAAAATCTTCTCTGTGGTTTGTGTATTGTTGTTCCGGCTGCTCAATGGTCTATTGCACTAGTAGAATATTTTATTGACTTAGTGAAAGCACAGTTAACGATTCATTTTGATATTTGGTTGATATGTGTGGTTTGCAGAATGGATTCTCAGATCAAGCACGCCGTGGTCGTGAAGGTCATGGGGAGAACTGGTTCTCGTGGTCAGGTGACTCAGGTTAGAGTCAAGTTCACAGATTCTGACCGTTTTATTATGCGGAATGTCAAAGGACCGGTCAGAGAAGGAGACATCCTAACTCTTCTCGAGTCCGAGAGAGAAGCCAGAAGACTTCGTTGATGCTCTCTTGTTTCTTGGCTTCTTGGCCTTTTGGTCAAGCTTTTTGTTTTTGTCTAAAGAGATATACTCTGTTTTAATGACTTGAGAGCTTTGCTAAGACAATGTTTGAATCTAGGAATGAATCTTTTCTTACATACATGAGAATGTTCCACTATCAACGTTGTTTTGATTTTCTGGTAAATCAATTTAATAGGTCTTAATTATGAATTTTGTAAATCATTAAATTATTATTAGTGGTATCTGGATGGGGTTTTTGTTTGCATATTTATAGAGACGCAAAAGGCAAACTCGACAAACCCATCATTCTATATAGTACTTAGTTGAGATGAAGCTTGGAGGCTTTGCATATTTCCTCATTTAATCTCTCTCTCTTTCTATCACTCTGTGCCGACAAAGTAACCTTAGAAGTTAGAACACGCCAACTCAAACGAGATCATCAAGTTCCAGAGCAACGTCAAGAGGTTAAGGATCTATCGTTCTCAAACTTACAAGGACATTGGTAGAAGATGGAATAGGTTTGTTCGGAAAAGAATTAAGATAGACGTGTGACAAAGAATGTGAAGCAAAAAAAGAAAAGAAAAATAAAGTAGCAAGTAAGAAACAGATTTCCTTTTAGATGATTTTAGTTTTGCTACTGTAGCTTTTTATACTAATTTTCATTTTATTCGTAAGATTTAATTAAAATGGTTTTTGGCATATTTTAGTTCGAGGTTACAATTATGTAGAGAAGCTAGAATTATATAAAAAATATCTTTTCAAATTACTTATACTTAATACTGCTCAATTTTTTATATTCTTTTTTTACAGGAAAAAAATAATATTTTTTCTTTTTAAATGGTTAGCAAATATTGTATAACTTCTTAAAAAATATGTTTTCATGTGTCAATCTATCTATATAGTAAAAGAGAAGCATTTGAGGGACATTTTGCTGAGGTGTCAACTTCTCCTTTTTTCTTAACATTTTTTATTTTTTCATTTATTTTTATATATTATTCCTATTGACAAACATTATTAAACTTTTAAAAAAAATATGAATATCTACTATATATCTAAATATCTCCTATTTATTTGGTTTAAATCAAATATTATATAATATGA
>KE154466.1:157550-196291 GCA_000411075.1 Sisymbrium irio | reverse complement strand
CTTCTTGACTACTCCTTTGTAAACAGGTACCTTCAAACCAAAGAGACAAAAGAGTTTCTTACCAAGTTGATGTTTTGGAATTTTTTCCCCACTGCGGCGACTTGAAGAACTCTTTCATGGCAAAGTTTGTGATCACGACGGAGAATTCGAGCTTTTTCCCCATTACCGCGACGATGTCAAGCCATAAGAAGACCACCTTTACCTTCACGCCGGTAAGCTTCGCGATCTTTTTCTGCGATATGTAACCGATATTGTCGATTTGTAATCCGAACAGTTGTAACAGTCACCATATTCCCCTGTGTGCGGCGGTGGAGATTGAATAGGTCAGAACCGTCGTTTCGAGGAGACAAATTCGCTTCTAATATAAAATATTTCTTCCAATGAATTGTTCAAACCATTCACATATTTACTGACGAAATTTACGGAAGGAGAGATGAATCGAAAGAAGGGGAGAGGAGGAGACAAATCGTAAAATATTTTTTCAAGAAAACAGGTGTCATTTTGGTAACCAGAGTTTTAAAAGTACTTGTTCACAATTTTTATCTTTTAGGTTTTAATCGTTAGATATAATTAGCTTCATTATGGGTGATGATTCACAAACACTTGACTTTTTACGTATAGATGTTAAGCTAAGAAGAAAAAGATAAGCAAAACGTGTATAGATGTGTTGTTGTGTAGAGGAGAATAATTAATTAAAGATTTTGAGGAGACTCATATCTCTCTGTTCCTAGAGGTATTGGGTTTGTATTCTCTCTCTGTTCTGCTCCCACCACGTCTTTGCGTGCACTTCCCCAAACCGTTCCCGGCTGTTGATTAAACCAAAAATAAAAGGCCCGGTTAGCTACGGTATGATGTTGAGTTTCAAAATTTGTGACATCATCTCTTTGGTAACAGATATTCTAATCCCGAAAACAGACTAATCATATGGCCTTCAACTACTAAACAATCCATCCTAAATGCTTCGATAGGGTATGATATTGGATTCACATTGCTGCTTCATTTATTAAGGTAACCGGTACTCTAAACCGGAAACCGGAGTAATCACGCAGAGTGTTTAAAGACTAAGCACTAAACTATTCATCATATATGGCTTAGTTTAGAGATGTTTGTTATACCTGAATCTGACCCGACGTAGCTCTCTAGTCCCATCTGCTAATTGTCTGATTGTAATGTAAACGCCTGGCTCGTCCTCTTCGATCCACTCAGCCTGCATTTCACTAGCGTTGCTCATTGACGGTGGTTCATCTCTTGAAGAAGTGGTGGTTCGTGCTGCATCCATTGGAGGTCCTCCGTTATGACCATAGTTGCTAGACCCGCCATAAAAGTGATGCGGGACATTAACTCCTGGAGGTCTGAAGTTGTGTCTTGGAGTCCAGTCTTTGCTTTCTCTCGCTGATTCCATCTTCGAGTAAGTTGAATCTCTCTGTGACTGAAAAACAACATTTCAAAACAAGATTCACAAAAGGTTCTGTCTCAAGAAAGACTTAAAAGTAACATTGCAAATATATGTTCCTTTGTTTTGGTTTCAGGCAAATGTTAAGAAAGAGTTGGCTTTTAATTACCTGGTCCTCGGATCTTGCAGGCGTTTGAAGAGCTTGGCGATTAAACCTCTGTACATTGTAAAGCTCGACGATTTTGTCATAGTTCTCACCCCACCACCGTTGAGCCTGCCACTTGTCGAACATCTCCCGGCTTTCAGAACAAGACACAAGTAAAGGTCAGTTTTAGCTTCCAGTGTCCAAAAGTACAAACATATGAACCACTTTGTGTATTTTCCAACTAAATGAACCGCTTGAGACATTACATCTAGCAGTGTATTGCAAGTCTGCAACCAAACCAACATACATATCGAAACAGGACATGCAGGTTCTGTTCTAGTCACCACCTACTGATCTAGAAAACTCAAAATGACACACACACACAGTGGTTGTTTTGAGTAGTTCAATTACCTAAAGCGGATACGTTTCAGATCATTTCCTCCACTGGGAAGCGAAGCGAATGTGATATGAACACCAGGTTCTACTTGAGCCATCCACTCTTTAGGCCCTTCATCATCTAGTACCACATCACAAGACTGAGCAGAGATAGACTCCCGGTCATTTCCATATATTGAAGTGAATTTTGGCTCTGCCCGTCCTCCTGGATGGTGAGAGGAGTTTGTGAAGTCCCAAGCAGGAGTTGAACCCGCGCTTCCACCCATGTAAGGGTAAGGAACACCTTCAGAAGCATTGTCATAATCAGGGAACGGTCTATGTCCTTTCTTCATGGGGCTGGTAGTGGAACCAGTGCATGGCTTGCATTGTTTATAAGCACCAGAGAATTTCATAGCCATATCTTTAATCTGCATAACACAGGTTTCCCAAAACCGAGATTTAATACGCAGTTATGTTGAATACAACAGTTTCAGTAACATCATTATGTAGTTTCAGGCCTTTAGCCATGAGTAGTAAATGCGTCAACTTTTTACGCTAACGAAGTAAAAAAGGAGATCTACTATGATCATTCTTAAAAGAACATCAATAAAGCTGTGAGATCTAACATAGTTAAAATTATTATATAAAAAGAAACTACTTCATCTTGTCTTCTCAGTCCGCAGAACACAATCATAACGGCCATTTCTTCCTTTTGTTTTTGTTTTTTTCTTTTGATCTACTAAATAGTTGCCCCTACTCTTTAAACCCTTTTCTTTTTCCCCATGTCTAGGTAAGAATCCACTAAAGCTTATTTGAGAAAAGTATCATTAGATCAGTCTTCAGTAGCAATATTCCTCAAAGTCATGACCACACCCTCCTAGCTTTAATCAAAAAATTTAAAAGATGTTTCAGTTTGGGTTCAAGTTGATTCAGTACTTGTTTGACTTTCATGTCTAGTCACATAGATGGGAAACAAACACTGACATAACCTATTAAAGAGAGAATGGTGAAAGATGCCAAGCAAGTGAAGTTGAATCTCTGTCTAAACAACAGTGAACCACTATACTATATCAATATAAGTCTCATAAGATAAAAATCATCAAAGATAAAGAAACGAATATCAGTCAAAATCTATTGGACCGTACGTTTTCCTTATATACTATTAAAGAGTTGCTTTATTTATCTTCTGTGTCTTTGGTTTGTTTCACTAGCAAGGCAATTAGGGAAAAGCAACAAAATAAAGTGAAAACAAAAGCAGAAGGATCAACAAAGAAAGAAGAGAGATTCATAGAGAGAGAGAGAGAGGAAGAGAGACCTGTGTGGTTAGGCTTTTGACGGCTTCTTTAGTATTGGGAGTGGTGCCACCACGCGCTCCATTTTCGACTTCCTCACCTCCGTCTGCTTTCGTACAAGCTATGCAAGTGAACATCTTTGCCTCTTTTTGTGTTCTCTTGCCTTTTCAGCCCTACAAAATCGTATAAAACAGAGTCTACTTAAAAAAAATAAACATCACCACAACCAATCCTCAACGAATAATACAACAGACCAAATAAAGTAATTACAAAACTAAAAGTAGAGAGCTAGGCAATAAAGGGATCCACCATCCGACATAAAACACGGTAGATATATAGCTTATGTAATCAGGGTACAGATTTTAATTTATTTTAAAAGGTAAGGTATTTTTTTATTTTATTTTCTAACAATGAAATAGTAACAGACGATTGTAAACATTAGTTCGAAGTTAGAACATAGGAAGGGGAATTTTGGATGCCAATTGTCGTTTTCTCTTAACGCAACACACAACACAAAAGGACAAAAAGTTGTGACGTATTATCCCTTCTGGTTAGAAAACAACTACTCAGAAAGAAAATAGAGACTTGATAAAGTTGATTTGGTTTAAGTTTCAACTCATAAAGAACCAATGCTCAAGAACTAAGCCCATTAATATATAAATAATAATGGATAGAATTCTGAAGAAAATAAGAAAAACAACTAGAAATAATAAGCTAGGGAAGGTTCATAATTAGTGGAGTGATCTTGAAAGAGACAAAAGTATTGAAGGATACTTAAAACTCCAAGTAAACACTTTAGTTTTCTTAAAGAAAAGGTATTAGAACCAGAAAAGAAAGAGAAACTTGGGGATCAGAGGATATAGGACCCCCCAGTGAAAAATATTTTTTAAAAACTCTTCAAATCCAAACAACACCTGAAAAAAATGATACAAGCATATAATAAATTAATGTAAAGACGATCATAATAGAGACAAATGATTTTTTAGTCTACTTTAAAAAAATCGGGGAATAATAAAATGGTTTTTAAATTAAATAGTGCTTTTATGTGAAGCAAAGATCCCATGCCCATCTCTCAACTAACACACATCGAAAGTTAGAAGAACAAAACATTTATTTTTCGCAGTATCCGAAAATTCCTGACATTTTTAATTTAAGATTATATATTATATGATAACAGAATCAAATAATACGTTGAGATTCTCTCCCACCATTCAAGAATGAAATAAATATAAAGAAAAATAAGAAAACAGTTTCGAATCACTGGAAAAGGAAATATTCAATGTATAAACAAGAAAATGGAATATTGACAGTCACGTGTTAGTAAAAAGAAAAAGAGTTTGGTTTCTATTTTTAGGGTTTTTGAGTGATGATGGACCAATCTAAAGCGTGTCGAGAGATGAAAGCTACAGATATGAATGTGTTCGATACAAAAGTTATTAAAAACAAAAATCAAAAACAAAAAAAACAAAAACAAAAAATTGCAGCAATCACGAATTACGAAGAATGTAAAAAACTAAAAACTCTTTGTTTTTTTTTGGCAGTAATATTAATAATTATTCCTCACCAAGAAAACGACTTGCTCTTCCTTTATTGCAAAATTCTTGAATATATAAAACGTGCATTGAATTTGATATGAATGGGAATAATGATGGTTTTTTAACAACTCACCTTGTTGTTGTTTCGATATCAGCGAAATATGGTGTTGGAGAGAGTGTTTTGTTACGGCAGCAGCTCTCAGAGCTTTTAATGTATATCCTCTTTTAAGGATTAGTCTATATCGGACGCCGGCACGAGTGGGGTTTGTTTTGTGTCTAAGCCTATATATAGACCATCAATGGCTGCACACACACAAGATTAGTGACAGAGTGAGTAATAATCGTAATAAATGTGAAAGAAAGAAAGAAAACACAAGGACGAAACAATTGATCATGATGAATGAAGGAAGTTAAAAGCTCTTTTTTTTTAAATGCGAGAGAAAAATTCGGCGTCTTCTTAGTAAAAAGTAAAAAAAAAGGTAAAAGAGTTTTTAAGTAACAATAAATACCGTGAAAAACTTTTGAAATGAAGAAGAAAGATCAAGAAAGCTGTATAAGTAAGGAAGCAAAGAAAAGAAAATATGTTTGGATGCTTAGAAATTGGAAACTATAAGAGAAATATTTGGAAACTTATAAAGAAAAAAAAAAGAAAGAAGTGACGAATCGAATCTGTCAAAATCAAATCAATCAAGTGACAGTCCAGTAAAAAATACTTATGCAGCAGGTAAAGGCAATATTCACACACACACACATAAAAAAACACTCTGAAAAGATCGATCGTAAAAAAAAAAACCAGTGATAAATCATTTCTACAGAAGAGAAAATACAAAAAGGAAACAAGAAACGAATATCTTTGATCAAAAAAAAAAAAAAAAAGATTTCTCACAAAAGAACTCGTACTGACCTGAAAAAATGTCGTCTTCTTTCGTAAACAAATCTCCAAAACCACAAAGATCCCCCCAGAAATGAGAACGGCCGAAAGAAATTTTCGAGCAAGAAAAAAAAAAGAGGGAGAGGAGTCGGGTTATCGGGTCACCCGAGGATTTAAAACGGAGCTCCGACTTGTTTTTGTCTTGACTATAAAGTATGAGGAAGAGCAAGAGAGGAGACAAGAGCTGCTCTGGGTATTTATACGTGGAGGAAAGAGAAATTTGTTTTAACGGCGTTAAGTTATTATATAAACAACAAAAAAAGCCACCGTGAGTTTTTTTTAACTGAGAAGAAAGCCCTTTGGTGTTGTGACGATGAAAATTGGTCTTGTTAAGAGACGGCAACGAGGGCCCATGTTGTCTAAACACGGAGTGACGGAGACGGCTTACGTGTGCTGGAAGTAGATTACGTGGAGATTTTTTATTGGTTTATTACAGCTGAAACCGGGTCGGGCTATGGTCACGATATATTTGACAGGCCAAGGGAACGGTCGCATCACGATTCGCTTTGTGTGGCTTTGTTTTTCTTTTTTATATATAAAAAAACATGTATACATGTCACACATGAATCATCGTTTTGTCTTGTTTTAGATGTGATCATGTGTGATAAAAATATAAAATTCGTCCTTTTATACTAAATGAGTAAAAGGAGTTATCGACTGAGAACAGAACAGATAATTTGATGATTGAAACTTGAAATGTACTGCTTGTATAGATAGGCTTGTATGATTAAGTTTATTAAGCTATATACAGTATTATTATATAGTGGATGTGTCTCGTTCAAGTCATTTGGATATTGTCTCCATCAAGGATTAATGTTGGCATGGTAGATGGAAAATTCAAGTATGGGATATATACAGCTATGCTATTTGTTTACACATGTGACATGTTTGTTTGTCATGTACCTTTCTTTTATACATTTGTAATGCTCCGACCAATTTTTTTTTTTGTATGTAGTTTGTTTCTTCTTGCATATGTAAGTATATGTTATACGTTATGCGAGTTTTGCTAAAAATGATTATAACAAATAATTCTTACATGTTTATAACTACAAATAAAGTCATACATCAAATGGATATATTGAAAAGTATTTCAATGATGAAGTATTACTCATAATATACAAATAAACTAAAAACCACTGATTATGCTAATTAGCTGATCATCTGAAGATGCAAGCGAGTGATTATGGTAATTACTACTCTCTCTGTTTTTTTTACTTGTCATTTTAAATGAATGTATGTAGATTAAGAAAATTTTAATTAGTTAGTTTTTCAAAACAAAAACACTATTTCACATACAATTAAACACAATTCAATTAATAGAATAATATTATATTGAATAAAATAATTATATAATATAAAAAATCATTAAATTTTACATTAAACTTTGAAAATAACAACTAATAAAAAACGAAAAAACATTTTTAAAACGACAATTAAATAAATCCAGAATAATTCATAGAGATATGTGTTCTAATTTCACTGAAGATTACAATAATTAGCATAGCAACTGATAGAAAGATCCATGAAAATCTAGCTAATTTATCTAAATTTTGAAACACATGACAAAGGCACATTAGTAACATAAAAGAAATCATACAAGAAGACAGTATTGATATTAATCACAAACAATGTCATGAAGGTTCACATGTAGCGTGAAAGTGTGTGTAGTTCTTGCGAGGTATTCTAACTTATAGGGTTAGATTCATTTAAAATCATAAGAATATATGATGAACAAGCTGCTTGACTTTACTTAGTCCTGTTGTTCATCGATAATATTTTTTCCTTTTGTAAAAACAATTGTAGAAAAATTAACTCGAGTCCGATAAAGATGGTTAACTAAATCACAAGCTTTTCATTATAAAATTACTAAATATAGGTAGGCATTAGAAAAACCGTCTGCAAAGTCACATAGGCTGATGATATTGCAACGTTGATTCGTGGTTAAGTAATAGGGATACACATATCTTCTCTGTATATAGTTTTATCCATTTTTTTTGTTTGTAAGTTTCATTTTCAGTAATTAAAATTAAACAATACCTGTGTAAGAATGTGAATATAATATATACAACTTGAGTTCAAGTTTTCATTTTCCGTTCTAACAAGCAGTTGAATTTGTTTTTGCAAAAACAAAATATAATGCATTAAATAAAAATGTACTAAAGGACAAAACAATAAACATTTATTTTTTTTTTTTTGGTAAAATACATTTATAAATGTTATTTACTCCAGTACTGTATACACTATTGGACTTGTTTCCTGTTTAAACATCCAGTACTATATATACTAAAGGCATCGAACTATTTTTTTTATCGATCGAACTGTAGTTCTAACTGTAAACATTGAAACTTCTACGGTCCATAAAAGTATTTATGGTAGATAATGTGCAACATGTTCGGCGATGCTAAACTTTCTTGAAAAGAAATAAAATCAGACATAAATATAAACTGTATCTCTTTAACCCAAAACGTTGGGGGTGGGAACTTAACTTTATTCCTGGGGCTAACCTGTCTTTAAGCAAAGAATGCTTCGAACAGAGGGACAGCAAAACTCCAAATAAAGATCCAAGAAATATATGAGGATAAGTGTGGGTAATAAATCAATTTCATATTTTCTAAACCGTGAGGAGTATTTAAGCTCAAATATAGTTCTTATTTTTAAAAAATAATAATTGTTCGCACTAAATAGTAATTTCGAATGAGCTAAGAATTTTCATGCAAATTTCAAACAGCAGATTTTAACACTTGACAAAAAAAAGAATTCTCGTTTAAATACAATTTAAAAGATAATTAGGATTTTATTTGTAAAAAAAGTTTGTTTAGAAAAAGTAGAAAGTGATATTTTTCAAATTTAAACATGTTTTGTGGTATCTTAAGATATTATAAGACAACCATAGTGATTCAATATTTTCTAAAAAGAATTGCATCAATATGAGGAGAAAAACTATATGGGATATACAAATATATTTCATAAAGGATATATATATATATATATATTGTGGTGTATGAAATGAATATGGTTCTAACTTTAATTATAACTGAGATTTATTTAATGTGCAAGAAAAGTATAGTCAATGTCCCCAAAACACTTCCGATCTTGTCTTACACTATATTTTGCCTTTTGGATTTGTTTTACTAACATGTTCTTCAGCTTTGTGGCTTTTATTTTTTTTATTCTTTATGTTCCTTTGTAGACAACTTTTCACAGCATTATTAGATCATATTCCATTTTTGTTGATAAAACATATATTTTAGATATATCAATGAATTCTTGTAGTGTTTAGATATAACAATGATCGCAGTCCAAAAAAAAAAATATACCACAATGATCGGGAAAATTAAGAAAAACATATTTCTACTACCATTAGCTTATGGTTAAAAACCACCATGAAAATCTTAAGATTCCAACAGTTTTTTCGATGAAAAAGATTCCAACGGACATAAATCTGTGCCTAAATAGTGTTCGTGCAAGATTTTGGTTTCTGCCTTTTACACATGTTCGTGATAATTTCCAAGAGGCTATCTCTGGATAGTGAGCAAACTTGCACCACATAAGTTAGGACGGTCAATCTCGTTCTTGACATCAGTGTGGTACCTTCCTAGAACTTATTAACACGAGCTCGGGACGAGTTTAGGTGAGAGCACAATTGCACGATGGGATCTCTGCGGTTATATAAGTTGTTCTTAATTAGATAATAAAATATTTAGATTACTTCATATATTATTAGAATGCAAACGTCTCCCAAAATCTTTCGAATCCCTTTTATGAATTCTCTTACTGAGTATGTGGTAGCTGGTTGATCGTCCCTTTATCAATCATTCGTATGAGTGATCACGTGTGGGTGTTAGGTTCAGTGCGGTTAGCTTCATAGAATGCGTTAACAGAGCATGCATGCTTGGCCAGTTGGTATAATTAGTGACATACTCCGTGCTCATTAGCATGTTTTCGCGACGTACACGGACAGCCCTGAGGGGAAGTTTTAGTTTCCAACCCTAAAATATTATAGATTATTTTCAGCTTTTTTTCAGAAAAGTTGATTTGGTATAGTGGTGAAGATACTATTGTTTGAAGTAGTATGCTTGCACTAGTGATTTTTCAGCCCTTTTTTTAATTTTGCTTCTAGTGTTCCACAGGTCAAGACCGACACTGTACATGGATAAGTTTTGCGAAGATCCTTAATTAAGTCAAATTTATTACAAACCCTGCTACTATCTAATATTTCTGGTTTAAGATCTATGTCTTTTAGTTAGTTTATCTGTTTCGTGTGATACATTATTGTAGTTTGATAATTTTGGTCTCAAACTTACAGGATGGAAAAAAAGGAATAAACATGTTGGAAATGAGTCCGAGAAGAGTTGTTATTGGGTTATGAGAGGATGTACTGACTTTTACACTAATTGATGTTATTATGAAACGTCTATATTGCGTACAAATGCGGTAAATAGTTGTGCTCAACCCTTTGTACGTCCACAATATATACTCTTTCTGTTTTCTTTTTTTTATTTGTTGTTTTGAATGATAAATTTTGTTTTAATTTATTTATTGTTTTGAGATTTTAAAAATATAATAATTTTATTGAAAACTGTGTGACCAATTATATCTTATGTTTCTCTTTTATAATTGGTTAAACTGTTTTCTATTTACTTTTTAAATGATATTTTTTAGAAACGGTAAATACATCAATTATTGTGTTTTCAGTTAAAACAACAAATATTGAAAAACAGAGAGAGTATTTTAAATGTAAATTAGATATAACTAATGGATGTGACTACTAATATTATCAATTGTGTCCAGATAAACGCTCACATGTTTTCAATATTTTTGTTGGTTAGTTTGCTAATAAATATCGTTTTTGATACGTTTACACTGATTCTAGCTAGACTGTAATTGTAACCAGTTTGAAAATTTGATAAAGAGGAAAAGTTCGGTTTCAAATCATGGGCTACGTACTTTCCCTATGTCTCCCGGCTACTTTTCCTTTCAACTATTAAAAACAATGTTTAATTTGAACTAAAATCTTCAAAAACAGTGGTGGTGGGACTATGGTAAATGGTATGGTAACTGTAGAAAATTGATGTAGTAAAAGTATTTCGTATAGAAAATAGAAATTTATTAGTATTACTTAGTTTTGAATTTTTCTCTTTAATTCTATCGAAACAGCAGATGAGCAAAACGTCACAGACACCATATTGTCTTTCTAATGCCATATGAACAAATTCCTCTTTTACAGTTTACAATGCAACAAGTATTTGGTTATTTTGAAAATCGACTAGGTTTGCTATATTTGTTTTTGTTTTTTGTTTTGTTGGTAAGCTAATAATTATCTTGCAATGTCCCAGTAGGCAGACAAATAAGCTGATCTGAATTTACTAACATATAAATATTAGTAAAATATAGAGAAGTTTTTTAAAACTTATAAGTTATAGTCAGGACTCAGGCGATTAGTTATGAATTTGAAAAATTACTAAAAATAAAAGAGTTATTAAATGAGTAACGAATAATAGTATAGTTTCTAAGGTAGAAAAGCTAAAGACGTTATCAGGTGATTCCCGCTTCCAAAGAAGATTTACGTAAAATTCTAATCCCCAAGTCCTTTCCCCATTTCCCAGGTTTGCTTAATCTTTTCCTTTGATTTGGTTTCCCCCCTCGGATTTGAAGTTTTATTTTATTTTCTTGACCGCAAGAGTAAACAATTATTATCCAGAGGAAAACTAAAATAGACAAAGCAAACTAAAGATAGTTCCAAGTGAAGTAGTTTATGCTCTATAACCATGTCTATAATTAGTGTCCGTACATATTAGAGCGTGTTCCTTTATAGAAGCAAATATAATAATCGAGAGGTTTTGGCCTTTTGGGGGAGAGGTTTCACCACCAATGACCACAACCGAAAAAGTAATTCATTTTAAAAAAATTGAGAATTCCTCTCCAAATAAAAAATTAAAATAACAAAAAAACCCATCAAAAGGGCCTGGCCCATACAAAGTTTCCGAATCTATCCTTTAGTTTACAAGTGCATTACACAAGTGACAAGACAACAATCGGTTCTTTATCATGTCTGATTTATTAGTTTAACTTTTGGATCTTTCTAATTGATTCGATTCTAATTTGATGATGATAAATCTTTAACATTTTTGTTTTGCATTCAGTTTACGATTCGTTTTAATTTATAAATAAATAAACCCGATAATTAACATTTGAGTTCGGATTTTGGATTTTGGAATTACTTTTCAAAAATTGCATACGGATAAGCCAAAGCCAGACTGTACCGTTATCTAGCATTCCTCTTAAAAAGACTCGGTTGTCTTAACATATAAAGCAAGAACAAACCCAGAATTCCTTGGTTTAGAATGGGTCATCTGAACCAAACCACATTTAACCCAAGAAATGTTGATTACATATCAGAAACAGCCCAAAGGTAAGCTTCTCTTTCCGTTGCTTTCTTCTCACTTGACTTCTTAAACCTATCCTTCTCATATCCTATAAACCACAAAAAGAAGAAAAAAAACAGATTAGACAAATAAGCTTCTATTGGATTTTTTTTTGTGGAAGGAAATATGCATGTACCAGAAAAAAACTTACCGGTACTGCGGTCAACTCCATCCCAATGTCTTCCGGGTTTAATTCCATACCGATTAGGTGCAGCTTCTAATCCTCTTGTTATCCAGCTGTGCTTGGGGATACTTTGTGGTATAACAAATCCAGATTTTTTCATATTCTCGTCGTCCCCTAGATCCATAAGAGGTGTCTCTTGCTGCTTTTTCTGCGATATAGAGAGATCCAGTGATATGTTAGTATAATGGTTTTAGTTAAAAGGCGGTCTTAGTTAGAGATGGGTTTGTAGTAAGCATAAGTATAATCAATACCTTGACCAAATGTGCCATTGGATCTCCCCATCTAACTCTTTCTTTCATCATTTGATCAAGCTCCGGATCATCCCTGAAACGACAAGGATAAAAACAGTTTGAATAACATCCAAGCAGGTGATGGCTCAATCTCAGGCTCATGAGGAAGAAACCGAAACAATACCTGGTCCGAGCAAATGGCTTATCCTTCTCAAGCTCAAGTTCCTGTAGTCTAGCTTCAGCATCACGCTTCTGGGCTAAACCTTGGCCCCATTCCAGTTTGATCTCCTACAGAGAATTAGTCAATTACATTGGTAACTGTATTTTTTCTCAATTACTCAGATTCATAATCTATATTCTGTAGAACTTAGAGTTAACCAGCGAACAGTACCTTTGGCTTTTCCACCTTTTTCTTCTGCTTCGATTGAAGATATTCTTCTTTTGATATACGCTTCCCTATAATATCAATAAATATCCATCTTAGAGTCAGTCATCTGATTATGCATTCTTACTGCAACTTATAATGACTAAGAGCCTATAGTCCTTACCTGTGATCTTGTCACGGAACACTGCTTCTGCATTCTGACCAGTTAGCTCGGAATCCATATCTTTAAACCTGCAGAAGAGTATATAACTTGTTTAAAAAGATAGCAGCTTAAGTCGTGCAGTGGAGGCTGGTCTCTCCATGAAGTCGCTATTTGAAGACATTGAAAAGACAAAATCCGAATAGGAAAAGGAATGGATGAACCTAAATCCTAAAAGAAACAGGAAAGGTAATGATGCGATCCTAGAAACTTAGGAAGAAATAGTAACTATGAAACTAAATCAGGAAAAGGAATGGAGAACCTAGAACCTAAATAAGAAAAGGAAAGGAGAACCTAAATACTAAAAGAAACAGAAAAGGTAATGATGCGATCCTAGAAACTTAGGAAGAAATAGTAACTATGAAACTTCAGGTAAATCAGACACTACTCTTGCCCAACACTACTGAAACAAACCTGATACCTATGACTAAACCACAGTGACATAGTATTATAAAGGCTTAGTATGCTTTTGAATTATTACCTCCGTTGTTCATCCTCCTTTTTCTTTCGATATTCACTTCCAATGTCTTTGCCACTAATTAATCCCGTCTTTCGTTGCCCCTTGCTTGATTCAGGAGGTGGAGGTTCTCTGCGTGGTCTCCTTGGGGGAGAGCTATCAAAATTCGAACTCCTGGACACGGTTTTTCTTGGAGGAGAAAGATCTGAGTCTCGTGAACCCTTCACATTCGCATTCCTGCGTGGTGGAGATAAATCAGAATTCGAGCCAAAAGATTTTGAAGGGTCTCTTCTATCCGGCTCAGGTGATGGAGAATGATATCGTCTTCTCCGTGGAGGAGAAAGATCATTGCTCGTCTTTCGCACATCTGAGACAGGTGAACCATTTGAATCCTTTCTCCTACGTGGCGGAGATAAATCACCATCTAACTCAACGGAATCTGAACGCTTTCTGCTCCTTTCAGGCGATGGAGGATGAACATGTCTCTTCCGAGGAGGAGACAGATCTTCACTCCGACTTTTGGTGGCTTTATCTTGAGTTTCTGGTGAAGGCGAGTCATTCCTAGCTCGTCTTCTGCGAGGTGGCGTCAAATCAGAATCCAAAGTAACAGACTTGGCATGTTTATCGTTGGGTTCAGGTGAAGGTGTATAGTGACGTTTCCTCCGACGTGGTGGTGACATGTCTGTTTCAACTCTATCAGGAAGTGAACCTCTAGGACCAGGCTCAGGAGATGGAGAGTCATTACGAGTCCTTCGTCTACGTGGAGGAGAAAGATCAGATCTTGCGTCGCCACGGTCTGAAGATAAAGTCACCCACCCACTCCCATCCTCAGCAATGGCATTTTGATCACGCTTTGCTCTAATTTCCTCCAACCTCCTCATTCTCTTAACTTCAATGTCCTCATCAACCATAGGCCTTTCCTCTATACAAAACAGAAAAGAAAAAATCGTCAGTGTCAACATCTAATCTTTCAAAGAAGTGAAACACAAAAAAAACAAGAAAAATACCCGCTGAGTCATCATCATGTTCTTCCTCTTGAGGATCAACCTCCTTCTGCCAAACCGGATCTTGATCCACAACTAAAACACCATTAGCTTCAGGTTTGGATGGCTTCTTCTTCTTCTTCTTTCTCGTCTCTAAAACCTCACTACTCTCATACTTTCTCAAGTAATCTTTCATAGATTGCACTCCTGTTCTTGAAGCAGCCATCTTCAAGAATTCAAAGCCCCTAACTACCAAGAAATAAACGTGGATGGTTCAGTTAAACATGGCATTATAGAGAAATTCAGAAACAACAAAGCTCAAGTAAACGTGAAGTATAGAATAACAATCAAAAGCCAAATCCAAATACCGAGCAAGAAACAAGTTCATCAATCCACAATTCGTTAGCTACACTCGAATATGCATCAATCACATATATATATATCCGAAAAACCTAAACCGTAGCCTTCATCTGCTCTCAGAAGCGATTCTATAAAAGCCAAGAAACAGAAAATGATGACACATACAAACACAGAACCATCAAATTAACTACCTGATGGAGGAAACTGACCGGAAAGTAGACAGAGAATCCGAGATTAGGGTTTTCGATCGAGCCCCAAAAATTCCCACTGGAGACGAAGCCGAAAACAAAATACGAAGCAATGGCGAAATTGAAATTAAAAGCGGTTAATAGGGAGATTTCCGTAATTGCGTATATTACGAACGCTTTTTTACACAGGGGGTATTTTGGTCAATTGAACAGAATTTGATGGTTTAGTTGAGAATAATTAGGGTTTTCTCTTTATAATTCCGCCGCTACTCTTGTCCGCTCTATATAAAATCGTCAACGATTCACTTCAGGTTTAATGGCTGTATCGTACAATGCGTCTTTACAAGCGAGAAGTAGCTGCTGCTTCATCCCTAAAGCCTCCTTATGTATCAGAGATACTAAGCAGAGAAGCAGATCCAATGTAGTATTCGCTTCTAATGATAAGAACTTTGCTTTTAAAGCTAAGGTAAGCAATTGAAATCTCTCTTCTCTCTATAATCTTTATATGTAGAGATGCTCTGTGATGGAAAAGTGTTGAGCTTTATTGATATATTAGATTGGGTTTTTTAAGTTTGATGTGTATATTGAGACCAGACATAGTCAGGTGCCTGCTCTTTGACATATGAGTAGTTTTACTGTTACATGTCGGGTAAAGAAAAGAGAGAGAGAAGGAATGATTTTTTTTGATGGTTTCCATCTTTAGGGTTTGGATTTCTCTTTTTAAGGTGCTCATCGTTTGCTTGGTCGACTACATTTTCGTGATGACTTGAGCTACATCTGTTCACCACATTTCATATTTAACATGTTTGTCTTTGTGATTCTTCATTTCCTGCTGAACCTTTTTATGAAATGTGACAACACTTTGCTGTTATAATTGGTGTTCTGATTTTGTTAATTGTCTAAGTGGTTTTGTTTTTCATACATCCTCTAAATTTGGGATTTGATCAGAGATGGTCAGGTTCCTACCCTTTGACTCTTGGGTTCGGACTGTTACATCTCTGGTAAAGAAAGTAAAGAGAGAGAAAGGTCTTTTGATGGTTTTCATCTTTAGGTCTGGATTTCTCTTTAAAGGTGTTCATCGTTTGCTTGGTCGTCTGCATACTATGATGACTTGTGCTCCATTTGTTCATCACATTTCATATCTCTTTTAAAGTAAATGGTTTGTCCGGGGATCTCGTGTTAGATTAATGGTGGCCTAATTTGATGACCTCCAAAAGTGACTTATTTTCAACTTTTTTTGTTGAGTCAATTGGTCTTTTACTCTTGTGTTGTTGGTTTTCATTACTGTATGCTCTTTGTTACATTTTCTTAACTTTTTATTTGCCCAGAGATGGTCAGGTTCCTACCCTTTAACCAGTTGGTTGGGACTGTTACATCTCTGGCAAAGAAACGAGAGAGAAGGAAAGCCTTTTGATGGTTTCCATCTTTTGGTCTGAAATTCTCTCTAAAGGTGTTCATCGTTTGCTTGGTCGTCTGAACTGTGATGGCATGAGCTACATCTGTCCTCCACAACTAAATAAAACTCCATTGCCTCCCATATTCAATCCTACAATGCATTGACTGTACCTAGACGAAATTACAATGTTTAATTCTTTGTTGCAATTGTGATCTCTTAATTAATGTATAAGAATGTTTAAGCTGTTGTATTGATCTTGCTTTCTATTTGGTTTCTTGTGTTAGGTAGATAACTTGTTGGACAGTGTAAAATGGGATGACAAAGGATTAGCTGTGGCAATTGCACAAAACGTTGACACTGGAGCAGTATTAATGCAAGGCTTTGCTAACAGAGAGGCTCTCTCCACAACTATCACTTCTCGTAAAGCTACATTCTTCAGTCGATCAAGGTCAACTTTATGGACAAAGGGAGAGACATCCAATAACTTCATCAGTGTCCTCGATGTTTATCTTGACTGCGATCGTGATTCGGTATGTTTGTCTGAACCATTGATATTAGAATCTGAACACCTCAGTAAGCTGTTATTTATTAACTTCATTGGTTTGTGATTACTCAGATAATTTACCTCGGAACACCGGATGGACCTACTTGTCACACGGGGGCAGAGACTTGTTACTACACTTCGTCTTTAGAAAAACTAAACGATGATGAGGTATGCTTTTGTGGAATTTGTTTTAGCTTTTCTCTTTGACAAGAGATGAATTGAAATCTGAAGAAAATCAACAACTTTCAACCGCATCACAGGCTTCAGGAGAGAAGCTAGCATTAACAACACTGTATTCACTAGAATCAATCATTTCCAAGCGGAAAGAAGAATCAACAGTTCCTCAAGAAGGCAAACCTTCATGGACTCGACGGTTATTGACGGATGACGCTCTCCTTTGCTCAAAGATCAGGTATTTTGTTGGTTATCCGCAATTGAAGGTTTACTGCAGACCATCGAGCTATGTATGATGAAGCTTACTAGTTTTTTTGTGTTTCAGGGAAGAAGCAGACGAATTATGCAGAACATTAGAGGATAAGGAGGACGTTTCAAGAACTGCATCCGAGATGGCGGATGTGATGTATCATGCGATGGTACTTCTTTCTAAAAGGGATGTGAAGATGGAAGATGTTCTTGAAGTTCTTAGGAAACGCTTCTCTCAATCGGGGATCGAGGAGAAGCAAAACCGCACAAAGTGACTGTTTACAACTTTCGAAAATGTTGTATTTGCGAGAATTTTGTTGAAGTTACTCGAACTAATAATGTTTCACTGGAACTTTGTATTGTACATTATCTGAAATAAAAGAAATAAATTGATCGTTTGTGAATTGTGCGTAAGAGTTTTCATCCACTGTTTATTCTTCTTTAGGTAGATGAGTGAGTTGACCAAGAATATTGATTGGTTGACAGTATCTTTCAGTTGTGCAGACATGGAGTAGGGATTGGTGTCATTTGGGATGCAATCCAGCTGAGTCTGTTTTATGAAAAGCGGAAAGGCGGAAGTTATGAGACCTGTTTGGAATAGCTCATAAGAACCAAGAACAACAGACACGGAAAAACAGTATATAGCTAAGGGGTCGTCAACACAAACCAGTGAAATGAATTTTGTTTTTTTTTCGACAAAATCATCAAAGACTTATGAAAAGTAAGCTGTTTAAAACCACTGATTAGACCACACCGTTATTATGTCTTGTATACGTTTCCGCAATGTATATGTTGCTTCCTCAGGTCTCTCTCTTAACGAAACAAATTCCCAAAGCAGACTCCACCAGAGACATTTCAAAAATGACTCACTATGACATTTTAAACAACGTTCTCTGGCAAATGTTTCAATCATGAGCGAGAAACCAAAAGCCTCACTACGAGCGGAAGAATCATTGCGGGCAGAGACACTTAGCACTTAGCAGCATCGGTGGGCAAAACCGAAAAGAATCATTAACCATAAAGCAAATTCAACAGCTTGGTCTGATTTTCCTCAGATCGTCTTGGTTCTCTATATCTATAGCACTAAATAAAATTCCTTATTGTAGTTTAAAACAATTCACACAGTTTGTAATGTACGTAAGCTAGTGCTTCTTCCTCTTATCTTAAATGTTTTAAAATATAAATAAAAAATATAACATGAATATATATACCTGTAATAACCGAGAATTTAAACATAACCCCAAAGAAAAAAAATGATTATAGCAGCTATAGATTTTGGTCATTGGATTCAAGAGAATCCAGATCACTTTCGTTTCTCTAAACCCCAAAAAGAGTACATCACAGGGAAGATGATGATGATGAGAAACACACTATGATCAATCCAATATCTCCGGTTTAACTTTGGTATAGCGCCACATCAAGAAGTTTGGTTAGAAGAAAACCAAAGCTTCTTCTGGCAAACAAGAATCTTCTCGCTTTTGATGGCATACTCAGTCTCCTCTCTCCGGCAACTCCACCTCATCCCCTTGGCCAACAACGTGATAGCGTCCATGAAATAACTCGATTCTCGGATTATAACATAGCCACCCGGTCTCAAGATCCTGTCCATCTCCAACAAAACGTACTTCATCTCACACCTGTTTCACATTACCAACACGGTTCAGTCACATTAATTAATACCAAAAGAACCTAAACCAAAACCATACCAAACCAAAATGTAAACCGTACCTCTGGCTCTCAAGTGTAAAAAGGCTGTCGAGGTGAAGAAGATCATATGTTCTTGGATACGTAGAGAAAGCTTCGCACCTGTAGTTTCAGTTTCACGTTAACATCACACTCATACACATATCGAAAACAGAGTTTTTTTATTTGTGAAAAGTAAGATTCTTTATACCAGTCGTGGTATGTCCCTATGAGACCGCGATCAAAGACAACAGGAAGTGAGTTTGCGCTGTAGGAAGAGACAACGTTCATGACCCAAACAGGATCTTTGACGAGAGCAGCAGCGAAACCTCCATAAACAGTGTTCATATCCATAACGTTCCTTATCTTATCTGTCCCAAGAGCTGGCAACACTTTCTTGTAATGCTTAACTCTGTTCTTCCATTTACCATCGTCGTGTTGCAATCCGTTCGCGCTCCCTCCGTGAATATCAGTGATTCTCACAGGCGCCACGTTTAACCTCTCGGGCCATTTCGGTATCGACCCGAGACCGGACTTCTTGACTTTAGGTGTTGGTGCAACCACGCAGGGACGGAGGGGTGTGTACCATGCGGAGTCGGGTTCTATGCTGTCGTCACATTTCGGAGGGTAAGCTTCCATGTTCTTTGCGATCTTGTCGTAACAAGATGTGTCTGAGAGTTTCTGCCACACGGCTATGTCGTCTTTTTGTGCGTACTTTTTGAAACACATTGAGGTTAGAAGTGACTGAAGCTTGTTGTAGTCGGATTTCTGCTCCTCCATGGTTGTGTTCCATCCTCGCCACCGTCTGTTATAGTTCACTGGTGGACCCGAGAGAACCCAGAAACCTCCAGGTCGGACTATACGGTGAATCTCAAGCAAATAGATTCCACCTGCAAGATCATACAAACACATGTTATCATTCTTTTTAGTGCCAAATGTTTTCATTCGGTTTAATACTCGGTTCGGTTTATAACAACACATTGGTGAAGCTTACCAAATTCTGTCCAGGGAATGAGACATCTTGAGCAATGAGCCATATCAAATGAATTTGAAGGGAAAGGGAGACGTTGAGTAGAGATAATCCCGAGAATAGCAGGGATGCCACGTTCAAGAGCAAACTGAACCTGAGCTTCATGGTTATCTCTAGGAGCAAGAGAGATTGTTAGAATCCCACGGTCCAAAAGATCGCCTCCCCAGCTCGCAACCTACAAAAAGAAACCAACGGAAACAAATGTTATAACCGGAACCGGTTAAGAGGATTTTTGAGTAGTTGAAAAGAGAGAGAGAGAGAGAGAGAGTGACTAACCCCACAGCCGGTATCAATGGCGGTCCTGACTGTACCGTCTTTCATTTCGGGAATCAGATCTTGCATCTGATCAACATAATGACTAACTCCACGAGGAAACATGGTACCACCACCAGGGAAATGGAACTTGTCACCTTCTTTCTTTAGCCAATGCTGGTTTGATTTTTGCTTGTTGATCCAATCATAAGGCACGTTCTTGTACCAGCACTGGTCTCTACTCTTGGGCCATCTTATAGGTGGTTTATAGCCATCTGGTGGTGGAATCAAACACTCGTTCTTTTCATAAACCGGAGGACAGTGACGCTCCAAGAAACTAAGGCGATGGACACCGTACCTTTTCCATCTCTGAGAACAAAGAAACACACACAAGAATAGTTCAGTTTTATGCAACTATAAGCCAAAGATACAAATCGAGAGTGAGTGGGGTTTTTTAAACCTTTGGATCGGTACAGGGGGTGTAATCTTGGAGCTCTGACCCACACTCCGGGAAAGAAACAGATTTGATTTGAAGAGGTGAAACCGTAGGTTCCTTAGGGGAAGCTACAGCTTTTGTAGTGGTACTTGTAACATCCTTGGCTTCGATCTTGACTCTCTCGGAGCAAAATATCCCACCGAGATAGAAGGAGAAACCGCACAAAGCGATGAACAGAACTGTTAGTGACAAGATCCTAGAAGAACCCTTATCAGGTTGCGAAGATTGCTTCCCGTTCTTCATAATTTCTATTAAACCAAAAGATGTAACCAAACCTCACCTGTAGGATACAGAGAAACCAAAGTACAGAAGAGAGTCAGATCAAACAAAGTTGCAAAACACTCTCAACTAAACAAAACGTTCTTACTGTCGTCACAATTTAACTATGAAAGATACAAACATGACTTATGATATGGAATCGAAGCCTTAACTGAAGAACTAAAGGGCCTAATTAGCAATAAATATGGATCTTTAATCAGAGATTTAGATATTCAGATCAAATGGAACGAGTGAGATCTGAAAAATAGACACTTTCCAACACAGTGAAACTTGTGTCACATTTTTTCTAAAGACGTGAACTTATGGGTCCCCAAAACTAAAGGCAACCCCTAAAGCATCCCACTAGGTCAAAAAAGTTGAAATTGTAAGACATCAGACGCAACTACTCATTTGTTTTTAACGCTAAAAATAACACTTGAAACTTCTACAGTTGAGGGTTCTACAGCTCTGGACTCATCATTTATCCAAAGATCGAAACTTTGCGGCAAAAAGTTTTCAATTTGAGAAAAAAACTTTGGGGCAAAAAAGGGTTCTTCATCAAAAGATCAGATCTTTAAAAGGGTTTAGTAGTGCCCATCACCAGAAAAAAGTCTCACTTGAAAAATGATTACAGTAACACGAGAATGGATCTGACGCAGAAAGAAAAAGAAAGACAGAGGAATCTGAACATAAGTGTAACAACTAGTTGAGTAGAGAAAGGACTTGCGGATTCAAATTCACTTACTTTAAGACGGTGTTTGGTTTTCTCTTGAGTTGAAGTTTCTGGAGATGGAGGTTTTTGTAAGTAGAGATTGGGATAAGAAGAGAGGAGTCCTGTGATGAAGGGAAGATCTGTCTCTCCGCAGATCTCTCTAAATCACTCTCAAGTCTGTATTTTTCAGACAAGAAGTGAAGCTTAACAGATAGAAAGAGAAAGCTTTTTATAAAAATCTCTTGTTTCTTTTTTGTGTTTTCCTTCTTCCTCGTTGGTTCACTCGCTTTCCTTCGTCCCCATCTCTCCCTCTCTCACTAGATTTTTCGGTTCTTTCTTTAGTATTTTCTTTTTGCTAATTGTTTTGGTTTTCTTTTTGCGGCAGAGATGTAAAAAGACTTTCCCTTTTTTATAATTTAGACAAATGTCTTGGTTCACTTCTGATTTTTTCACTTCAACATTCGGCATTTTATAGTGCCTAATAATAGGCTTTGGAAAAGAAGAAAAACGCTTAGAATTACTACTCCAATTGTATATGGATATATTTAGAATTCTTAAAAGTGCACTGCAAATAAATGATAAAATATATGTTAAAATCATAACAATGCCAATGCCTTTACTAAAAGGTTAATTAGACAGACTAGCATTATTTTGTTTAGTCTACATGAAAATATAGATATACAGGTTACACTCAGTAGTGTAGTAACCTGTTTGTGTAATGCGTGTGTATACTTAGACTTCCCACATATTGTATATTTATATTTTACTTCTATCAAACATATATACGCCTCTTTGGCCATAGAATAAAGTAGTTTTTTTTTAACAGCTAAATCTGGTATCAGAACGTTATCAAGTTCAGAATATGGTGACAACGAGTAAGTTGTGGAGTATTCTGAAATTTATATGTTGGTGGTGGTATGGATATTAACGTGTACATATGATTCGGTGTTTACTCTCTTTGGGGAGAATATCTGTAAATTGTGAAAGGCTTTGAGTCATAAATGAATCATGTATGATGTATCTATGAACTTGACGCTAATACAGCTGCGTGCAACCGAAAAATCTTTCAATTCAAGAAAATTAAATTGACTTGGGACAATACTAATAGACAAATCTCTCTCTGGATTTTGTTGCAGGGGGCACTGTGAAATCAAATACCCACGCAAATCTGCTCGTGGTTAATTTTTTTATGTGTATGAAATAGTTTTGATAAATTGGTAAACAAATTAAATTGTCAAAAATGATTGCTTTCCCCTACAAGGCGTCTAATATTATTACTTTGAGATTCTAACTAATATTACAATAACAATAATAATAAGGATTAGCACTTAAGTGAGACTTCTCTTGAGTAACCCAATTCTTCATCATTGATACTTGGAGCCTCCACAAGTTAAAACGTGGGACCAATTAAATATTGTTTTTTTGTTTTTACTATTTTTGGCCTTTTCCATCTAAATTTTATTTTTTATTTTTACTTTTTCTAGAAACTATATTTCAGTGAATTACATTGAGTAAAAGACAAGTGATGTTGATAGCCTGATAGGGGTTGTTGCAGTCTAAATCAGCAATAAACGAAATCAAGTAACGTAATTCTCTGGAAATTAATTACCAAATACTATTATATGGGTTCCGATTGATATACAATGATACTACAAACACAAAGAGTAGTCACATACATATGGAAAATATGTAGTATCTTTATTTCATAATATAAGTTGTTTTGAAAGTATTTTTTCTTCAAAATGTAAATTGTTTATTTTTATTTTTATGCAACTTTTATATTTATTCAATATTGTGTGACTAATTATACTTACATTTTTTTGATTGATTGAGTTATATGTATATAAGTATCAAATCATATAGAAATAGTAATCTTCTTAATTAATTGATGTGATTTTAGCCCAAAAAAAATTAAGAAAAGGAAACAGAAAGAGTAGGAGGCAGTACAATTTAGAAGCGTTAAAAGAGAAGTCAAGAAAAAGTTAAAGCAAAACATGTATATATTACCATAGTAAACGTTGTAGTATCATTTATCTAAAAGATACCAACCACAACCACAATATTCAAAACTTTAATTTTTTTTGTTTTTGTTTTTTGCACGAATGTTCTCTCGATTAATTTTTTTTTTTTTTTGAAAGAAGATTTTCTATTAAAATGTAAAAGAAAGAAAATATTACAAGCCCAGCTTAAGATAGTTTTAGTTAGTTTTAGAGCGAAACCCAAATATTAAGAGAAAGAGATTAACATAAAACCAGTTGTCGTCATTTCCGAAGCTTCGATATTTCCACGATTAAGGAGGTAAGATAGGAGTGGCAAACCAAAGTTGGAGGAGATTAGAGGTTAGGATTGGGTTTGAATCCTTGAGAGTTAAGATTTTGCACCTTATGAAGCTGTCTACTTGGCGAAGTAAGGCATCCACCGACTTGAAGGTTTGACGGTGCAGCCGATGATTTCTCTCAGTCCAGATGAAGTAGATCACTGCTTGCATCGCTAGAATAGAGAGACGTCCTGTAATCCGTGAACCAGTCAACCGCTGCAGGGATTCCATCAAAGCAGCCCATTGGAAAGTAGGAGTCAGATTGCAACGAAAGCTAATGTACGCCCATACTCGCCGGCTGAAAGGACATTCGAAAAAGAGATGGTCCCTGTTTTCCACCTCTTCACCACAGAGCAGACAAGTTGGGTCAACATGGATACCCCAACTGATCATACGATCTCGCGTTGGGCAACGATTTAGGACAACAAGCCAAGTAAGGAAGCTGTGTCTGGGAAGACCACCTTGATTCCAAACGACACGATACCACGGCACTTGTGACGGTGGTTTTTTAGAAGATAATAGATCTCACCAGTGCAATAACGATTAGACTCCTTGCCATTAGGCTCCCACACGTAAGTATCAATCTCATCATTTAGTGACACTGTGGAAAGGTAAGCGTGGATGTTAACCTGTTCTTCCGATCTTGCAGGCGGCAAGTTCCAGTTGCCATTGGAGCAGAGATCATGCAGTGTTGCAGTTGGGGGGATGCCAAATCGAGAGTGCCTTTGAGCTGAGAGATAGGTAGTTAAATTGCCAAATGGAGACCAGTTGTGTGACCAAAATAGAGTATTTTGTCCATTCCCAACTCACCGTTTTATCCAGTTGTAGATTATGCCCCTCATCTTGATCAGCTTATTAACTAGCCATGAATGTTTCCTATTCGGTTTTTTTTGTCCAGTAGTTACTGATGGAGCCATCTAGAACCTCTTTCCGGAACCATGCCACCCAGACAGAACCCGATTGGAAAAAGAGGAGCCAAATCAGTTTTAGTGAACAAGCCTGATTCCAGAAGAACAAATCTCTCACAGCAAGTCATCCTTCTTCCTTTTAGTAAGTGATATTCTCCCAAGAAACACGTGCTGATTGCTTACCATCCAACATACCACTCCATAAAAAAGCTCCGCAGAGGGATTTTATTTTCGCAATGCATTCTTTAGGAATGACAAACGTGGAGCACCAAAAGTTGGTAATACCAGCAATGACAGTATTAATGAGAAAGAGTCTGCCTACAAAAGATAGCGTACGAGCTGTCCAGGAAGTGATTTTACCTTTGACCTGATGGATGAGAGGCTCACAGTTCAGCATGGATAGCTTTTTAGGAGTTAAAGGCACTCCAAGATATCTGATCGGCAGAGTCCCATGAGATAGGCCCGTAGCAGTAACAATCTCATCTATGTCTGATTGAGGGAGAGCACATAAGTAGAAAATCGTTTTGTGAACACTTAAAGCAAGGCCAGAAGCTTCTTCAAATTGGCACAAAATGTCTAAAATAGCACGGATAGATTGGAGGGATCCATTTGTGAATATCAACAGATCGTCAGCAAAGCAGAGGTGTGTCAGTTTTGAGCCACTGCAATTATGGTGATAACCAAATAAACCATCTTCGGCGCCTCTGTTCATAAGGAGAGAAAGACAATTCATTGCAATGACAAATAAATAGGGAGAAAGAGGATCTCCTTGGTGCAAACCTCGTTTTCCTCTGAAGTGACCCTGGACTGTTCCATTGTATCCTACTGTGAAGTTTGGAGTGCAGACACAGGCTTCCAGCCATCGCAGGTAAGGTTCTGGAAACTCTAATCCTCTAAGACAGTTGAAAAGGAAGTCCCATTTGACAGTATCAAACGCCTTTGCTATGTCAACTTTTATTGTTATTCTCCTCGGTCCCCTGTTTTTGTCATAGCCACTAATGATTTCTGATGCCAGTACCTTATTCTCTACAAGGAGACGACCTTGCACAAACGCAGTCTGATTCGGCAAAATTAAGTCCGGGAGCAAAGGTTTTAGCCGGTTACAAGAATCTTAGAGATAAGCTTGTATATCGTATTACAGCAGGAGATTGGCCGGTATTCACTTATCTTGGAAGCACCAGAGTGCTTAGGCACAAGAGAGAGGATAGTAGCATTCGTCGCAGACGGCATAAAGCCAGTTTGAAAAAAAATTCCAATCGATTGAGAAACTTCTGGGCCTATAATACCCCAAGCCGCCTTATAAAAACCTGCAGTTAATCCATCCGGACCTGGAGCTTTATTGGGATTAAGCTTGAACATGATCTTCACAATCTCATCCAGGGCAGGAATTCGATTCATCGAATGAACTGATTGAGCAGGGCAGCGGAAGTCTGAAAGACTTTGAATCCATACGCGAGAAGTTGTTGAATGTAGAAGCACATCTGGGGCAAGGATTGATTGGAAATGATTCACCGCATGCAAACTCATCTCCACAGGATCAACGATTAATGTTCCCGAGTCTAGCATGAATGAATGAATTGTATTGAGGGAAGTTCTAATGATCAGCATGAGATGGAAGAAAGCTGTGTTATTATCTTCTTCTTTTAGCCAATTAATCATTGATTTCTGCCTGAAGTAACTTTCCTCTATTGTGCGCAGGAAATTCCATTTGGTGAGGAGATCACGCTCTTGCTGAAATAGTTCGGGAGTTGGCGTTTGAAGAACTCCATCCTGCACAATCTTTTTCGACAAGATTCTTCCGTAACACGAATCTCTTCCCCATCAACGCAAACGCAAACCTCATCTTCTCCGATTGGATTTCTTCCCGTTCTCTCGCTGTAACATACAAGCTAACCCTAAAAGCTCATCAACACAGTGTTTCGCACAGAGAGAGACTCGATTAATTAAAAACACGATTATGATATTTATTTAAGAACATAATGATATTACTATAATCAGTCTATTTTCTCTGATTTCCCTTTTATTACCCGGTTGCCTGTTTTTAAATTCAATATCATTATATATGAAACAAATTGTTTATATTTTTAAAATTTGATACTGAGAAAAGGTTGCTATCTAAAGCAAAAAAAAAGGACGTGCATGGGATGTGTATGATAGTAGTATATAATTCAAGCAACCAATTATTATTAATACTAACACGTACCCCGACCTAAAAGTCTGGTACTCTTTATCGACATCGATACGCATTTTCATGAGCGATGCAATTTGTAGTCTTCAATTAGTGCTCTCTGATTTTTTTCTTTTCTTTTCGAGGCTTGGAAAAAGAACCGAAGATAATGACTTGTCCTAAATTAATCTATAAAATAAAAATAGAATTTTATATATTTAATAATTTCGGATGAGAAATAAAAGCTCACCGACAGAAGAAATGGATCTGCCTTTATTCTTTGCTTTGGAATTCAAAAACAATACTTTTGTTCTCTCTCTCTCTCTCTCTCCAAAAACCTCAGATATTAATTTACTGCGTGGAAATAATTACAAGTATTTGCAATAACCATCCATCGAAAAGAATCATTACTTGGGTTTTAGTGGAGTTTATCATGTGATATGTTGAATCCTGACGAGAAAAGTTAGAGTCCCAAACGTAGACATCAATATGATAACCTTGGAGACAATAAAAATATGGACCCTGTAGCATGACGAAAAAAAATGCAACAATTCAGCATGATTACATAACATAAGCCACAAAGTTTAATGCGGACATATATACAAATGGTGTGTGTTTATGGATGAATATTAATGACGATTGTTTATTAACGACAAATAATTGTGTTTGAGATAGATGATGTGTGTTTAATTTTAAATAATTAGATCCTGAAAAAAGTTGTAAATGTAAACATGAAATCAAAGATGGTGTTTACTTATATATAAATGAATATATTTCTTTTCAATACAAGATATGTATGTACTTAAAAAAATAGAAATAGAGCTAACTAATACACATACAATTACTCTATACCTCCAATAGCAAGATACAAAACAAAATAACTATTTTTGTCATTTGCATATAATTTTGGTAAAGACGAAAATGATATTTAATCTGAACATGTCACCTTTAGATAACAAATGCAAACAATGTAAATATTTTCATCAATATAGGAGAGGATGAAAAACCGATATGAATCGGTACAGTAAAACCTATCCAAAAGATCTGGTATATAACATAAGTATCCTGTAACCCTCATATTGTTATTGGTTAGTTAAGAAATTTGGGGTAAAGAGTTCTGGACCCTTCGGTCGTTATCAATCAATTGTCGTAGGGGTAACATGACAATGTGCTTAAAGTTTCAAACTTTCACACGTGAGTGTGTTGGACTGTTAGGATTTTCACCAATTGACCTTTGTACATAGATTAGTAGTTACGGACCAAACACTTTTTGTTTGACTAAAAGCGAATCTGAATATACATTTATCTTTTCTTCTACTTCGACTTCACATGGACACCATTTGATTCCTCTGCAAACCAGATGTGTATTTTAAAGAGCTTACCGGTGACTCACCGGTGCATCCTGACAAGCCCATTTTGTGACTCTTTGTTATTGAGCAGAGGGACAATGAACCTTAATAATTGACGGTAAGAAACTCCTGAGAAAACACAGTCCATATGATGTTTAAGACAAGTGATGATATTTATGTAAGAGTTTTATGAACCGTTGAATAGTGGAACAAGAATCCCTATCTGAACAAAGCAATGATTTTCGTAACTAGTTCACTTACATAGTATAGACTCTAAACCCATCTCGAAGTATGTTCTGCGGTTACTGAATATACTCAAAATATTGACTTACCAGCACAAACTGATCCATGGAAATGGGATTGTTATGTAGAGAAAGATTTTGCAGACTCTTGCAATCATTCAGCAATCCATCTGGAATCTGAAAACCACGAAAATATTTGAAATTTCTAAAACATTGTTGAAAAGCGAAAAAAGTTTTGAAGGGTGAAGAAACAAATCACATTTCAATTGCTCTACCTGCTTCACTTGATTATTGTCTAAGCAAAGAGACTTTAACTGAATCAGATTGCAGAGTGATGCAGGAAGCTCTTCAACAACGTTATCTGCAAGGCTATCCCGAATCACGATTAGGCTTCGGAGAAGAAACAAAGAGTCAACAGCAAAACGATCCGATGATTTTTGATGTTTAAGAATCACCAAACGAAAAATAAAAAGGATCTTAAGGAAACAGTTTTTATTTTTAAATGAAACCAGAAACATACCATTAGCCTGTATTTCTTTTAAAGAAGCACAACTCCCTACAGATTCCGGAAGGGATTCCAATCTGTTCATTGAGACAGCTAACTAGTTTTTCCAGGCAGATCCTTGAGCTATGCTTCGGGGGTAAATAAACTTACACGTATATCAGCATATTTCTTTATATTGATAGTTGCTCAATCCTTATGCCTTATCAACTGACCACTGCAAAACAACCATAATAAAGACATAAAATGTTTTAAAATATACACAAAGAAAAACCAAAGAAGAAGATACTTCTGATAAAGAGAATTCTTATTACATTCATCAGGCAAGCAGCTAATGCGGTTTTCATCGAGCATCAAAACTTTGAGCGATTGAAGTTTCACAAGATTCTCCGGAAGGCGCTCAATTAGATTATCAGCTATTAGCTGCCAAAATCAAGCAGATTTATAAGATTTACTTGAATCATTAACAGTTTCAAGAGATATTCCAGATAAATGATGGTGAAGAGTCAACATTCTCAATAAGTTACCAATAACCATTCATTTGAATCAGAATACTGCGATCATAGCTAATAAAAATTCACCAAGAGCAAATGACATCTTTGATTATGTACGAAGTGTTAAAGTTCTCTCACCAGACGCTGCATATTGATTAACTAGCTGCTTTCTCCAAGAACATCAGCTGCATAATTGGTTAACATAACAAAGTCCTTCAACTACAACTCTTAATTGCATAGATTCACCGCAAAGGGAAAATTGCAAATGAAACCATCATTATGTTAAGGAGTTTACCTAAGATTCGGAAATGCTCGTGTTTCGTCTTTCTTCTTCACCTTATTTAAAAGGGCAATTTGAGTCATCACCATCCTGAACAATCAATCAAGAACATCTCTTTTCCAACAAAACGTACATCGAGTAATTCGTAATGTTCCTCCATAGCTTGATCTGCACAATCTGTGATTAGCAAATTAAGCAACTTGTCAGATTTATTTCTTGCCAAAAGAGAAAATTAAGTTTCTTATAACCATTTTACCTGGAATATAGGGTGGATATGAAGCACAATCACTCCCTACTCAGTCTTCGTTTTATCATGTACCCAAACCCCTTTGTTCATCAACCATTTTGGGAGATTATATTCTTTAAGTGCCCGTCGCAGCAAATCATCTGGTTTGACTCCGTTTCTTAACATTTGTTCATACAACAATGAACCTTCAACGAGTTTTCCAACCTTGCAACAACCACGGATAAGAATTGCGTAGGCAACAACATCAGGCAATAGCTTTGCACCTATGGCTTGATGGAAGATCTTTGTTGCTTCATCCACTCTTCCTCGTTTGCAAAGACCGTCTATTATGATGCTGTAACTTATTATGCTTGGCGAAATACCTTTCTCTTGCATATCCTCGAAAAGCTTTAAAGACCCTTGAATATCGACCGATTTTGAAAAAACATCCATGAGACAACCGTATGTGACAACGTTCGGTTTAGGGCCCTTTTCCACTATTATGGAGAACATCCTTATGGCATCATCCACATTATTTTTACAGAGCGCATGGATAAGTATAGTCAAAGTAATGGAGTTGGGTCCAAAAGGGGTAAACTTAAGCATCTCGAAAATCCTCATTGCTTCATCTAACCTTTTAAAAGAGCAGTAGCCACATATCATAGTGTTATATGTCACAATATCAGGCTCCATCTTTCCTTTGAGAAGATTATTAAATAACTTAGAAGCATCCTCAATGCGTTGAGCTTTGAAAAGCAAATTAATGACAACATTACATACCGCGATATCTGCAGAGATTCTAATCCTTTGCATAAGCTCAAAAAGCTGAAGCCCAATGGTTGGCTTCATATGCTTGCAGAATGCATCCATTAATGTACAGAATGCTATAGCATCAGGTTCAAAACCCATCTTGAACATCTGGAAAAACAGAAATAATGCTTCATCTAATCTACCTTGCTCTACACTCCCCCTCATAAGCGTGGTGAATGTGGCTACATCAGGGTTTATACCATATATCTTCATTAATCTATACACCTTCAAAGCCTCATCAAACTGTTTTAACCTACACCATCCCTCTATTAAGGAATTAAAAACTACAACATTGGGCCGGACCGAGTAGCCTAGATTCTTAACAGAGAATCTCAGGGCATGGAGCATTAGTCCTTGCTTACAAAGGCCATCGACAAGCACACCATAAATCACAACATCAGGTGGATGTCCCATCTTCATCATATCCTCGTACAAAGCAAATCCGGATCTCAAGTTCCCACATTTGCAATAACCATCAATGAGACTGCCATAAGTAACAATGGATGGCACTAGACCACGTTTCAAGATCTGACCATATATACCAAAAGCCTCGTACATTCTACCATCCTGGCACAAACCATTTATGAGAATAGTGTAGGTAACAACATTCGGGGAAATCTCTTGACATAACATTCTCTTATACGCATCAAAAGCTGTTGCTAGATCCCCAATTTTCACATATACATCAATGGTTGAACTGAAAACAACTACATCCAACTTGATGCCTTTCTGTAACGCACGCGAGAAAAGTTTATGACCCATTCCTAACATCCCTGCTTTGAAGTATCCATCAATCAGAGTGCTGTAAGCAATCAAATCCGGCGCTATTCCCTTCTGTTCCATTACTTTGAAAATATCGAATGCTCTATCCATTTCGCCTCTTTTGCAGAACCCATTAATCAACGTACAAAACGTCACCACGTTAGGAGCCGGACCACAATCCAAAACCAAACTTAACAAACGAGAAGCTACCTCTATCTGACCAACCGAAAGACCTTTCAGAATCTTATTGCAAGAAACTATATCAACACGAAAGCCTCTCTCAACCACTAGTCGGTGAAAATTCAAAGCCTTTGTAACCTCTCCTTTACGGAAAAGAGCATCCAACACAAACCCATGAATACTAACACCAGAAGACACCACGAATCCTCTACATAGTTTATCAAAATGATCAGCTATTAACTCAGTACGGGAAGTATCAATCAAAGAATTCACCATCCTATATACAGAATCGACCGGAATAGCTACATCCGATTCAGTACAATACACAAATATCTTCATAGCCTCATCAACGAAGCCATATCTACAGCAAGATTCCACCAAGAAGCCGAAAACAGCACCTTGGTTCCCCATAGAACTATCCAGACTCGCACCCAGAACGTGAAAATCCTTTCCACGATTTGCAGTCGTTTCATCAAACAGCTTACCTGCAACATCGAACATCCCATGGCGGATCAAGACATGCGCAATGGTAAAGAAAGAAGGAGCCAGTCCAGAAGACTCTGCCCATCGGAAGTACTTGAGCGCAGAAAAGGGATGTTCTTGAAGCGAAAGAAGCACCAAGCTCGTCTCGTTTCGTTGGCCGTAGTCAGAATCTAATAAGTTAAAGTTTCCTTCTTTAATTGCTTTGGAGACACCTGCGGCTAGGGATTTAGCGGAATCGGATGAGAAGCCACGAGAGTTGAGACTGTTTAGCCTCAAGAACACTGAGAAAAGCGGCGGGAAAGTCTTGCGTAATTGTAGAGACGAAGTAAGAAGAAACATGTTTTCAAAGAGTCCCCATTGCCGCGGAAACAGAGCCAATTTGTTAATGCAAAACCCCAACCGGATTCGTCTCTGTTGACCTGACATAACTCGAACCGATCTCGCAACGAATATGGGCTTTCGTAAATCGGCCCACTTGATTTATCAGCCGCCGCGCAAAAACTTTGATTCTTTATTTCTTTTGGTAAAATATGTTCAGTGATGAGATTGGATTGGTTGTAACCGTTGGCAGAGTTGATTATAGTTGATTGTTCCGCTGCACCCAAGCGTATTTTGGACTAACAATTACTTTGAAACAGAAAGCGAGTATTTCAGAACTTCATGAGATATAAGAAAGGACCTGAACACGGGTTGAATTGAATTAATGGTAAAAATCTAGTTTCTAACTCATTCTAAGAGAGGTTTATTGGATTAAGGATTTTAAAGAAGTTTTGGATTTTTCTAAATTCTCTCTTATTGGATCTAATATTTGAAATTGAAATGTTTTACTTTTGTGTTTGAACATTTTTGAAAAGAAAAACAACTGAACAAGAAAGAAAAAGATGCTTTACTTGTTTCTTCCTCGATCTCTTCCATCTCTTCATCATCGTATAAAGGTTGTCCTCGGTCCTTGTAAATTGAGATTCAAGCTGAGAATAAAAGAGTAAAAGTAGATAGCAGGAGAAGAATCAGACAACTTAAAAAAATGGATCGGGGAACTCTACTCTAGTGGCTGTCATTGGAATCAAGCCCCTTTTGATTTCATGCTTGAAGATTTGAAAATGCAAGAGATAGATGAGCATCACGTGGTTATGCATCTCTGGTTTTTAGTTAGCAGGAATTCATTCAGTTGCTCAGTCCTGGCCGATTTAATAACGATTAGTTAGTTAGTGGAATTTTCATCACTAGGATCTGAAAGCTAGTTATCAGTGATTGTTTGGTGAAGAAAGGCCAGGCTAGAACACCTAAGCTCCCACACTTTGACTGGACAGGGTTCGTAACCAAGAGTTGCTAACTTTTTTTATTTATTTATGGCGTTACTTCTTCTTTCTTATTTCTTCTTGCGTTTTGTGCCTACTGAGATTGATAAACCTGACTGGGCTATTGATGTAAGTCGTTATCACTTTGTAACCATGGTTTTATTTATTTCTCCTGCAGTGGTGCTTTGTTACTAGCAACGTTGAACCTGCCTCAACTTTTTGTTTTAATAATGGAATAACCATTTAGCTAACAATGGCCGAGTTTGCACATGACCTCTCAATGTTATCTTCTTACATGCAGGGGACTCCCAAAATTGAACCAAATAGTGAGCTACAACATGCTGTTGAGGTTAGTGTTCTTTTGATACATTAGGTTCTGTTCATTCACTTGTCTTGTATCCAGAGCTATGATCTCAAATCTTGTATCCCATTGCTGATTTTTGTTGGCTTATACTCGTCTGTATTAGTTAAAACTAACAAAGTTTTATACTTGCGTTGTAGATAAAAACGCCTGACCAAATTCAGAGAATGCGTGACACCTGTAAAGTTACTGTTAATTTCCTTCTTTGCTTTTATGCCGATTGCCTGTATTTCCATTATCTGATTTTTTTAGAAGGTTCTCACTTGAATGGATTCTACTATCAGATTGCCAGGGAGGTATTGGATGCAGCAGCTAGGCATGGACCAGAGGTTTGTCTCAGGTCCTATAGTTTTGTAGACTCAACAAGCATATAACGTCTCGGGAATAGGTGAATGAATCATCGGTTTAGGAGTGAAGCTTAAGCTTCCGTGTAGAGATATGATCTTGCCTCTACTAATCATTCTTATTAGTTCATGACATCATAGGCTTTGCTAATCATTTATACACAGTTTCTTGTCTATGTTTCAGACATGGTACAGAGCTTTATTCTGGTCCATTTGATTGTAAGAGTCAACGTGTGGAATGTAGAAGATAACGCTTTTGTACAAGACAGTGCACCGTCATCGTCTGTTGTTTCATCAGTGATATTGAGTACCTGTCTGGTTCGGATAACGGAACTGCATGTTGCACTTTGGGGCAGTTTAAAAAAAGAGACCGGTCTTTACTTCCATAAAGATGCGGTCAATTTCATTATCATGCTTTGAGACATTTGACTTGAAATAATCATAAACATGTGAAATTCTCTGAACTTAGAGAGTATATAAATTTACCTTATTAGAAAATGGGTAGACAAAAAAGAATTGATAAAAAATGTGTATATTTTGAAGTATAAGATATATATATTTTTAAGATATTTTAAAATCCTTTCAAATCGCTTAATTTTTGTAACAAGAATCTGTGTAAATTTCAATAAGCGAGTGTGATTTACTCAAAGAGTATGGTTTAGTTTCATGGTGGTTGATGAATAATCAAATTTTGTTGTTTATCAACATTGGGAAAATCTAAGAAAAGAGGAAGTCGAGCGCAGACTATTTTGGTGTATACTCAGGACTCATGAGGTTATCATAGTGTAATTTATGATCCAAAATTCTGTTTAGTGTTTACCAATAAGCATAATGAAGTGCACTTCCTTAATTGCAGCTATAAACCAAAAGAAAAGACTTGATGTTTTCTTAATTGTTTGGGTGTAAGAAATTGTCAGACCATATTACATTGACAAGTTAGACATAGTACATCACATGCATCTTCGAACTTGGGACTACCACATTAAGTGGGTATTCAAACTTCAAACCAACTAATGGGTACTACCGAACTACCACAAATACCGATCCACCTATTACTTGCTCTTTCAACACATAAAATATGTTGTCCACGTATCCTGAACTATTTTTTTTTGCCTTGTTCAATTTCTACTTTGTTAATATGTCTAATACTACAATTTCGTTTTGTACATTATAGTTTGGAGCTGAATTTAACGTTTTGAACTTGAACCATATGTGTTGACCATAAGCAAACCATATATGTTTAGTTTCATTAAAATGCAATGAAAGTTGAAATTAAGAATAACAACAACAAAAAAAAGGATTAGGGAAGAGCTCAGTCCCATCAAGTTTGTAGGAACTAATTGCAACTATTAGTTGTTCCTTGACCAATTTAAAGCACATGCGCAAATTTGAGATCCAGATCATCTCTTCCTCCACAGATGCAAGAATCTTTAATAAAGCCAAACTCAATGACACGAGGAACCCATTACAATTACTCTTATAATTTCCAATATAAATAATAAATCAATTAAATTTCATTCTTTTAAATCTGGGTTTATTCAAAATAAAGGGCTTTGTTTTGTTTCCTTATTGCTGTTCCATCACATCGCTCCTGAATCTCTCCCAAAAGCTTCACTAACCTGAATAAACGACGGAGATCTCGAGACCGTCGATTCTCTCACGGTTTGTGCTTCTTCGCCTCTTCTAAAGCTTTAAACTTTCATAATCATTCATCACCATCTCTGTTTTAAGCTCCTTATGGATTTGGTTTAATGCATATTTGAAGATACCCATCTGAGAAGGAAACATAAAAAAGCATCCTTTTTTGTTCTTCTTTCCTCAATCATCATGTCACGCAATTAAAGACGAAACCTTAGATTTAACCAACTGTAGCAATTTTGGAGTAATTCTATAAAGGGGTTGTTGCAGATATACAAAAAAAAATCGGTTTTTTTGCGATTGTGGAGAGTTTCTCTAATCGTATCTGGATGACGTTATGCAGAAGCGGAGAATCATCACCGTGAATCCTTCGGTTTCTGTTGAGATGAGTCACTACAACAACAATAATGAGGTTCCTTATTCAAGTGTTGTTGGAGGTGATGATGAGACTCCATCTCCTAAAGCCACTGATAAGGTTAGGAAAGTCTCCATGTTGCCGCTCGTTTTCCTCATTTTCTACGAAGTCTCTGGTGGTCCTTTTGGTGTGGAGGACAGTGTGAATGCAGCTGGACCTTTGTTAGCTCTTCTTGGCTTTGTGATCTTTCCTTTCATTTGGAGTGTTCCTGAGGCGTTGATCACTGCGGAGATGGGGACAATGTTCCCAGAGAATGGTGGTTACGTCGTGTGGGTCTCCTCTGCTTTGGGACCGTTCTGGGGGTTTCAGCAAGGTTGGATGAAATGGCTGAGTGGTGTTATTGATAACGCCTTGTACCCTGTTCTGTTTCTTGATTATTTGAAATCAGGAATCCCGGCTTTAGGTGAAGGTTTGCCGAGAGTTGCAGCTATCTTGGTGTTGACTATTATGCTGACGTACCTGAACTACAGGGGATTAACTATAGTTGGTTGGGCTGCTGTGCTTATGGGTGTTTTCTCCATCCTTCCTTTTGCTGTCATGGGTTTGATTTCGATTCCGCAGCTTGAGCCTTCGAGATGGCTTGTGATGGACTTAGGGAGTGTGAACTGGAACTTGTATCTAAACACGCTTTTCTGGAACCTAAACTATTGGGATTCCATCAGTACGCTAGCTGGTGAAGTGGAAAACCCGAACAGGACGCTTCCAAAGGCTTTGTACTATGGTGTGATCTTAGTCGCACTTTCTTACATTTTCCCTCTTTTGACTGGAACCGGGGCGATTCCGTTAGAGCGTGAGTTATGGACAGATGGGTATTTTTCTGATGTGGCTAAAGCTCTAGGTGGAGCGTGGTTGAGATGGTGGGTTCAAGCTGCTGCAGCCACGTCAAACATGGGAATGTTTTTAGCCGAGATGAGTAGTGACTCTTTCCAGCTTCTCGGAATGGCTGAGCGTGGGATGCTTCCTGAGTTCTTTGCCAAAAGGTCACGTTACGGGACACCTTTGCTAGGGATTCTGTTTTCAGCTTCAGGTGTTGTGCTCTTGTCTTGGCTAAGCTTTCAAGAGATTGTAGCCGCAGAGAACTTGCTCTACTGCGTTGGTATGATCTTGGAGTTTATAGCCTTTGTTAGAATGAGGATGAAATATCCGGCTGCGTCGAGACCATACAAGATACCTATCGGAACGGTCGGTTCGATCCTCATGTGTGTTCCTCCAACCATACTGATATGTGCCGTTGTAGCACTCTCGTCTCTTAAAGTAGCTGCAGTGAGCATTGTGATGCTAATCATTGGTTTCGTGATGCATCCTTGTTTAAACCATATGGATAGAAAGAAATGGCTCAAATTCTCCATCAGTTCTGACTTACCAGACCTTCAGCAAGAGACTCGGGAATGCCAAGAAACTCTGATACGTTAGGAGTGTGTTCTTAGTCCTTTATCCCATCTTATGTTTTAAGTACAGAGCTTGGAAAGCCATAGCCACCAAAAGCTTGAGTTTCTGTTATAGTTTTTCGTAAAGTTAGGTCATCATTAGCTTCTTCTTTAAAACACGGTTTTAATAAGATGTGCACTGTTTGTATCTTTTCTTTTTGTCGTTGCCATCGTCGGTTTCGAAATCCTTAAAATTATGAAATTTATTTTCTGAAGTTAGGATTAGCTAAGACGAGGAGCTTTATTTTTGATAGCTTACTCTAAAGTTCATTAATAATTCTGAAACCCAGAGTAACCTTATTCTGCATTACCCTTATGTATTTCTTTATGACAAGACATCTTTAGTTTCTAATCTTAATCTAAGTAAGAAACACGTTTGTGGTCGCATCGTTAGTTCTTAATCAAGAGTTTCGTTAACGCTTTTGAAATAATTATGTAAGAGATTGTGACTCTTCATGTCGATGTACATTGTTTAGTTGGTAGATTAGTTTACTTTCGGAAACTGATTTTATATTTTGTAGCTTGGAGTCAGGTAAGATGGTTTACGTGCAAGGAAAGTTTTATTGTATGAACTATAGTCCTTTTAGCGTTTTGTCCTATGAGGTTACGGGAAACCGTTGGATCAAGATTCAAGCTCCAATGAGGAGGTTTCTCCGGTCTCC
>KE154466.1:146996-157445 GCA_000411075.1 Sisymbrium irio | reverse complement strand
TTTGTAGCTTGGAGTCAGGTAAGATGGTTTACGTGCAAGGAAAGTTTTATTGTATGAACTATAGTCCTTTTAGCGTTTTGTCCTATGAGGTTACGGGAAACCGTTGGATCAAGATTCAAGCTCCAATGAGGAGGTTTCTCCGGTCTCCAAGCTTGTTAGAGAGCAAAGGTAGGCTTGTTCTCGTAGCAGCCGTTGAGAAAAGCAAGCTTGACGTTCCCAAGAGCCTTAAGCTTTGGAGTTTGCAGCAAGACAACGCCACGTGGGTCAAGATCGAACGTATGCCTCAGCAGCTCTACACACAGTTTGCAGTGGAAGAAGGTGGAAAAGGATTCGAGTGTGTCGGAAATCAAGAGTTTGTAATGATTGTGTTAAAAAGGGCTTCATTACAGTTACTGTTTGATATGGTGAGAAAAAGTTGGTTGTGGGTCCCACCACGCTCTTACTCCGGCGGAGGTGGTAGTGATGGGGGTGGTGGCTCAGGTAGTTCAGATGGAGAAGTGCTGCAGGGTTTTGCTTATGACCCGGTACTTACTACACCGGTGGTTAGTCTTCTTGATCAGCTAACACTTCCATTTCCTGGAGCTTGTTAAGTCTGTAGACTTTTTAGTTCAGAAACTACGTGTTGTTTCCACTTGTGGCGTTAATCTTGTTGGTTTTTCAAAAATCTGTTGCTTTTTTTTATTCCTGTGATCTTGTCTGATTGTATTAAGATTATTTTTCTAATGACAATGTCTAATCTTTGACAACATCAAATATACAGATAGATATCGAATCGTATTCAAACGAATCCGTATAATCCATCGAAACTCAAAAACTAAAGGTCTTCGGAGAATGGTTTCACTTGAGCAATACCTTGAGAATGAGATGAACTTTGCGGTTCATTATTCTCCTGAGTTCTTCATTGGCCTCTATTCCTATCCTCCTGCAAAAAATTAGCATAAGATCAGTCACAAGATCAGCTAAAAGAGTGAAAATTTTGAAACCAGAGTGTGACCTTGTTTGCTCTTACCCGATTTTGGAACCTCCCTTGCCCACAAGAATCTTGCGTTGACTAAGTTTAGGGGTGATGAGATGCTGTTCGATCCTCAGAGACCCGTCTCGCTGCTCTCTCCAGTCCACTAGACGGTGCTCCACACCATATGGGACTTCCTATGATTTGTTTACAGTTGTTGTAATTTGTCATCTTGGAACAGGCAGAAACCAATACAGAAGATTGTACATGTAGAGGTGAATATAATATACCTGATGAACATGGTCTAGTAATCTCTCCCTAACAACTTCAAGCGAAATGTTCTTCATGACTTCTTCACTCATGGTGAACGGATCTTCCTCCCATGGCTTTTTAACTGCCTGATCCATTAAATATTGGCCAAGATCTTTAACACCAGATCCCTTCAGTCCTGATATCATGAAGTACCTAGAAGACCAAACAGATAAACCATATTTTTTCAGTTTGCAATTCAAGGAACTTCCCCATTCGTCGTTTTTGAACTGAGCCAAGTGTATATGATCTATCTACCTTTCATATGCCGGGAGATCTTGGAACTCCTCAGCAACCTTTAATAGATCTTTCTTCTTCTCAACCAAATCAACTTTGTTGATACATAAAATGCGCTTGTGTTTCGGATTTGCTTCCTCTCCCATGTATGTGACCAAGCGTTTAACTCTTGAATCCGGACTGTATCAATTCAACAGAAAAAATAATTAAGTTCCAGAGCGCTCCATTTCTACTTGCCAATAGCGCAAAACTAGATTTATAAAGTCCTGACTACAACAATCAAAGAGAAAACATAAATTAACAAACTAAACTACAAATTAAGTTTTAGGGAACTCTATTTCTACTTGCTAATAGCGCAGAACCACAGTAAGCTACGTGACAAGATGCACCACTTGTGAAAGTTATAATTACCTGCACACAAAAAAGCAATGCGTTCATCGCTAATGATTGGAAAGAGACAAAAAAAAAAAAAAAACATAAGTACAAATTTCCAACCAATATCAATGTTTGACCATTTCCTTGCCTGAAAGCAATACTGGTCGTGTTTCAATCAATTCAGAGATTCCATCACCGCCGTCTCAGTCGCTTGTATCCTCATCCTTCTCAAGGATTCGTCCTTCATTATTTTCATTAATAGGGATAGGATATGGACAATCTCAAAGCAGAGGACCACAGTTATTTCAATCTTTCTTTAAAAGAAATGAGATTTATGAGGGTATGGTACTGTTTTGTTTTCATCTTAAAACATCGCTCAGTCTTTGCAAATCTCGAGCCGACAAACCCTTGATTCTCTCACGGTTAGTGTTTCTTCTTCACCTCTCGTAAATGTTTAAGGATTCAATAATTTGTTTTTAAGCTCTCTTCTTCTGTTGTCTTTTGGTTAATTCAGAAGGGAAGCACAATGAGAGACTACAACAGTAATGACCGTTCTTATGATGATGTCCCGTTGCCTAAAGCAGCAACCAACTCGATTAAGAAAGTTTCCATGTTACCACTCGTTTTCCTCATATTCTACGAAGTCTCAGGAGGTCCTTTTGGTGCTGAAGGCATTGTGAATGCAGCAGGACCATTGTTAGCTCTCTTGGGGTTTATCATCTTCCCTTTCATTTGGTGTGTTCCAGAGGCACTAATCACTGCAGAGATGAGCACAATGTTCCCAATAAACGGAGGTTTTGTCGTTTGGGTCTCCTCTGCTCTAGGACCCTTTTGGGGGTTTCAAGTAGGTTGGATGAAATGGCTTTGTGGTGTCATTGATAACGCTTTGTATCCTGTCCTCTTCCTTGACTATCTGAAATCCGCCATACCGGTTATATCCACCGGTTTGCCTCGAGTTGCATCGATCTTGATCTTGACTTTATTGCTTACTTACTTAAACTACAGAGGACTAACCATTGTTGGTTGGACCGCGGTTCTTATGGGAGTCTTTTCGATGCTTCCTTTCGCTGTAATGAGCCTGATATCAATCCCACAGCTGGAGCCGTCGAGATGGCTTGTTACCGATTTAGGAGATGTGAATTGGAACTTGTATCTAAACACTCTTTTCTGGAACTTAAACTACTGGGATTCAGTTAGTACACTAGCCGGTGAAGTGGCAAACCCGAAGCAAACACTTCCCAAGGCTTTGTATTACAGTGTGATCTTTGTCATTCTCTCGAACTTCCTCCCTCTTTTGTCAGGAACCGGGGCTATACCCTTGAACCGCGAGCTATGGACAGACGGTTATCTAGCTGAAGTCGCAAGAATCATCGGTGGAGGATGGTTGAGATTGTGGGTTCAAATGGCTGCAGCTACGTCAAACATGGGAATGTTCATAGCCGAAATGAGTAGTGACTCGTTTCAGCTTCTTGGAATGGCTGAGCTCGGTATGCTTCCCGAGGTTTTCGCTAAAAGGTCTCGTTATGGAACACCTTTGTTAGGGATCTTGTTTTCAGCTTCAGGTGTTTTGCTCTTGTCTGGATTAAGCTTTCAAGAGATTGTAGCTGCAGAGAATTTGCTTTACTGTGGTGGAATGGTTTTGGAGTTTATAGCTTTTGTTAAGATGAGGATGAAGTATCCAGCCGCATCTAGACCGTATAAAATACCTGTCGCAACCGTCGGTTCGGTTTTGATCTGTGTTCCTCCCATTGTACTGATCTGTTTCGTTATTGCTTTATCGACTGTTAAAGTGGCTGTCGTGAGCTTTCTGATGGTAATGTTTGGTTTCTTGATGAAACCTTGTCTGAGTCTTATGGATCGAAAGAGATGGGTTAAATTCTCAGCCAGTTCTTATTTGTCAGAGTTTCAGAAGGAGATAAAGGAACTCGAAGAACCTTTGCTAAGTTAGGTCAAAGCAATTAAGCAATATGTATTTTTCATTGATTCTCGTTTGTTTTCGTTCAAACTTCAAATCGTTGTAATGTTTTGTTGTTCGTAAAGCACGAGCAAATTTACGTAAATGTGAAAAAAGACGTTTAAACAAATGGGTCAATAGGTTCGATAGGCCCATTTAAAAAAGCCCAATAAGTAGTAGTGAGCTCATTATCCAGATCTACCGTCTCTGAGAGGGATCGAGAATCGAGACGAACGAAACTATTTCGTTGATGTTCGAGGAAAAAACCCTAAACCCCTCGAAATTTGCCAAGAGAGGAAAATGAGTGGTCTTTCTCGTCACCTTCGAGGTTCCTCACTTCCTTCGTTGATCCGTGGCGGAATCAATTCGGTGTGTCGATTTTCGTCTCAGTCAGATGGCTTCTCTGGTTCGTTTTGTCATCTCTTGTCGGTTTCGCTTTGTTCATTTTTGAGTAATTACACAGAATGATGATTGGATCGAGAACAAGTTTCCTTAGATTCGCCTTAGTATTCTAACATGTTTCGTGTAATATTATGATTCAGTTTCGTATTGATTCTTAAAACCATTTTCTTGAATTCAGAAATTAGGAAGTAAATCCACATTAGGAAAAAAAAAAGAAAAGATTATCTTTAGTGAGTTTATCTGTATTGAGTGATTGTTATTTTATGAACAGGTGGGAGATTCAGAGAGCAAGGGCAAGCTCCTGGAGACTCTGAGAAGAAGTCTGGCTTACCGGATCCTAATGCCTCGCCACCCAAAAGTTTCAGTGAAATCAAAGCAGGCTTACTTAACTCCGGAGGAACCGGTTCCTCGGCTTTCAATAGTTTCAGTGAGATGAGATCAGGCTTGTTAAACAAGGTAGGAGATGGTTATTCGTCTCCTAATGCTGCTCCTACCTTCAAGAATCCCATGAGATCACGCTTACCAAACAGCCTTCCTAATCAGTTGGGTCAGATGGCAAACACGGGAGGAAGCGGATCCACGGCTCCTAGCTACGAAAGCTTCAGTCAGTCTTCTTCGCTTCTCAAGGATAACTTCCGCAGCGGAGGGATTTCCACAGGCCTGGACTTTGTTAAAGGAGTCATAGAGGATGATGGACGGAGAACCTCTGGTTTATTCTCTCATTTCCATCGACCAAACCTTGAGACTAACGCCGACATCATTCACATCAAGATGTTGCGGAACAACACTTTTGTCACTGTTACTGATTCCAAAGGAAACGTCAAATGCAAAGCTACGTCGGGTAGTTTGCCTGATCTTAAAGGTGGTCGGAAGATGACGAGTTACACGGCTGATGCAACCGCTGAGAACATTGGGAGGAGAGCTAGGGCTATGGGTTTGAAATCTGTGGTGGTCAAGGTGAATGGGTTTACACATTTCAAGAAGAAGAGAAACGCTATTGTCGCGTTTAGAAGCGGTTACTCCAATTCCAGGAATGATCTGAATCCTATAGTTTACATCGAGGACACCACTAGGAAAGCTCATAATGGTTGCAGATTGCCAAGGAAACGTCGGGTGTGAAAAAGAAACGAAACATGTTTGCAGATTTTCTTTTGTTATGTCATTACAGAAACACATTTGTTTTTGGCACTTTGTCTATTTGTTTTGTTATGTTTCCATACTTTGCATCCTGATGAAATTATTGAACCAAAGGGATTGTTTAATAAACCGGAAATTTGCAGTCCGGTCTAAGTATTTTTGAGTGTGTGTGACCATAAAACTCAAAAGCATTACCGGATGAGGGATCTTCACGGCATGGTTAGACATTTCCGACGGGCTCACATGAGAGCCCTTGACTCCGAATTGGCAAAACACAATTGCTTTCATCATCAACAGAGGTCGTGAAAAGAAAATCAGAACATCCTCTTTCAGTTGGCCTTTCAATCCACGATTTTGTCACGTTTGGAGGGAGTAGAAAATGTGGAATGAAAGAAGACTTGGTTTGAAATTCCCACACACAACATTATACAACTATGGTTTGCAAGTGCAACTAAACTAGAGAACTCTTTGCACAGACAAAACCTGTCGGTTATTGGACCAAAAGGATTGATTAATAAACCGGACCGTGATTTGCTTCTGTCAAAAAACCGAACTGAAAACATAAATATTATTATTATATTTAAATATATAAATTACTTTCTCAGTCTTAGGACACAGAGATTTAGATGCCGAGACGGCGGACGAAGCAATCTAAAACTAGGGTTCCGATAATGACGGCACCGGAATCAATCTCCGTAGCGATCAACCAGATCGACGAGAAGAAGGAAAAGCTAAAGAAAGCCTTCGACGACCTTCAAGCCCACCGATCTCTCCTCTCACCATCTTTCAACCTTTCATGGTCTGAGATTGACTCCCACTTCTCCTCCCTCAAATCTTCACTACTCAACCGCTTCCGCCTCCTCCAATCATCCGCGACTCCTCCCGCTCCCGAAAAAACCGAACCACCGCTTCGCTGGCCGGAACTTAGAACGTTTTGTGAGAACATGGACGGTAAAGGTTTAGGCAAGTACATGGTTGATAACTCGAAGAACCGTTTCTCCATCAATCTCGAGCTTCCCGAAGCGATTCGTTGCTCATCGAATCCAGCAGCTTTGGTTTTAGACGCGATCGAAGGTTCTTACCACTGTTCACCTTCCTCTTCCGCTAGAGCCATCGATGGAAGAAGAGTTTTCGTTTTGTTGTTGGAAGCTTTGCTTGAGATCAACCCGAAACTCACAAACGAGTTGAGAGAAAGAGCGAGGACGCTTGCTTGTGATTGGCAAAAGAATATAGGTAACAAACCATCAGAAGCGTTAGGGTTTCTTCACTTGGTCGTTGTGTTTGAGTTAGGGTCTGTGTTCAAGATCGGGGAGGTTCTTGATTACGTTTTCTTGATCTCCAAGCATAAGCAAGTGACGACGATAAGTAAGAAGCTTGGTTTGGATAAAAACAGAGTCGCTGGTCTGATTCAGAAGTTCTTGCATACTGGGAGATTACTTGTTGCGATTAGTTTCATTTATGAGTTTGAGATGACTGATAGATTTCGACCAGTTGTTATTTTGAAAACTAGTTTGAAGAACTCTAGAGAAGCTGCTAAGAGAGTTTGCGCCGAAGGGAATAACTCTCTCAAGGCACAGAGGGAAGCTACTGATAAAGAGCTTAGTGCGTTAAGAGCAGTGATCAAAGTCGTCAAGGAGAAGAACCTCGAAGCTGAGTTTTACGAAGAGAGACTCGAAGAATGCGTTCTAGAGTTGGAGAATCAGAAAGCTCAGAGACGTGCCACACAGCAGAAACAGGTTGATAATAAACGACCTCGAGTTGTTGCTAAGGATTATAATTTGACGATCCCAACACATAGTCAGCAACAGCCACATTTGCCTGATCCTAGACTTAGTTTACAACATAGTCAGCAACAGCCACTTTTGTCTGATCCTAGAAATAGATTACAAGTGAACCCATTTGGTCTATTGAGCTCAGCAATGCCTGGTGTTGCTGTCCCATATGGCAACCCATTGGCTATGTATGGCTCAGTTCCACCTCCAGCTTTACCTGCTCAACCTGTCTACTATGAGCAGCAGACTGGTTATGGTGGGTATGGATTGCCACCTCAACACCGTCAACCTTACTATCCTCACTAGCATCTCCGTGGTTAAGGTCTAGTATACGATTTTAGGTAATGCAAGTGATATTAAGTCGCTAGATGATAAGAGATTTCTGGTCTATATGTGTTAACATCAAGTAAATTATCTCAAAGGTCCACATGGAAAACGCTTGATATATAGTCGCTGTTTTTCTGATGATATATATAAAAGCAAATTGACCTTCTTTTGTTTTCATTTTCTGGTGAAGGATGGAATTTTAGAGTTTTTTTTCCCCTTGATATGTACATCTTTGTAATCTACTAATCCCTTGCCTATTAGTTTACTTGTGGAGGAAATGTTTCTTATGGATTGATCTTACATTCCTAATCTTTGATTTGGTAGATAACCTGCCAAGATTTCTTTCCTTTTTGCTTATAGTTACCAACTTACCAAGATATCGTTTCTTAGTGTGTCTTGATTTACAGCAATAGAAATAAGTGACGTAAAATAATAACTAAACAAAAAAAAAAGATGCCCCAAAGACTGATTGATGAATGTGAACCGTCAACATTTTTAAACACATTTTCACGAGTTAAGAAGATATGCCTTTGGTATTTTATTTGTAGGGTTTTTGTTTTTTTCAGTGGAGAGGAACATGTTCGTTGAGAAAAGAAACACAGAACATGTTCTTTCTTGTGTGCCCATATTGATGGGGGATAAGCCAATCAGTGAGAGTATCTCTAGATTTTTTCTTTTTTACTTTATTTTTCTAATAAAAGAAAGAAATAATATCAGAAATTAAAAAAGTTTTGGGCTTGTGAGAGTCTCTCTCTCCCCCTCAGTATATAAACCCACGCGTCGTTCTCGTCTTCTCCGTCATACATTGATTTGTTTTAGCTGCTTTATCTTTAACTTCTGAACGTATCTGATCATCATGGGTTTGAAGGTACGATCATATCCATATCTATTGATTCCGGTTTTACATTTATGTTCGGATCTAGCTTTTGTTTAGTAGTTCAGATGTGATCAGACAAGTTTTGTAATCGATCTCACCGGTCTGAATCTGTGTTCCCTAGTCCTTTAATTGGACGTGTTCGGTCTTCTTTTTTTGGCTATGTGATTTTGGATTCTTAATCGATATTACCAAATTGAAAGGTTGTCTCTAGTCAAGATTGATCACTTTAATTGAATTGATAATTAATCATCATCTTATCAAGGTTCTATTCGCTCATTATTCGCTTATCCAAGTAATAATATGTTTGATGATGTCTTACGGCAATTATGACTGTTTGGCTTGATATCTTGATTTTGTGTATATTCAGAATTTGAGTGGTGATGATATGTTTGATGGTGTGTCTTAGGCAATTATGATTGTTTGGCTTCATATCTTGATTTTGTATTATCTGCAGGAGGACTTTGAGGAGCACGCTGAGAAAGTTAAGAAGCTCACCGCGAGCCCATCGAACGAGGACTTGCTCATCCTCTACGGACTCTACAAGCAAGCCACCGTCGGCCCTGTGACCACCAGTTAATATTACCCTCTTTCTTTTTTTTTTTTTTTTTTTATCATTAAAGAAGCTTCGTGTTAAGATCATGTGCTTTTCTTGTGGTGTTTTAATAACGTTTCTTTCGAATGATTTAAAGGTCGTCCTGGAATGTTCAGCATGAAGGAAAGAGCCAAGTGGGATGCTTGGAAGGACGTTGAAGGTAAAATCATTTCATGTTTTGAGTTGCTGCTAGTGTGACCAATTGTAGCTTGCGATTCTTGTCCATGATTCTGGAGGGGTTTAGTCAATCATTTGAACCGAATCTAACCTGTCGTTTTGTCTTGGTTTTGTTTTTGGATGCCAGCGAAATCGACGGACGAAGCCATGAGTGACTACATCACTAAGGTGAAACAACTCCTTGAAGCAGAGGCTTCCGCAGCGTCAACTTGATGAATCTATATTTGATTCATCAAATGCTCCTCTGCAGTAATTTAATCTTAAGTTTCCAATAACTTCGCATAAGACTTGTTCTTGCTTCTTGTGTTTCCATTGTTATGAATCTATGTTGTGACCTTCGTCTTGATTCAAAATCCTATGGTTTGAACTCTCTCTTGATATTAGTTCGAAAGAGAAGATTCATGATGCTAAATTAAAACCAAAGATTATCTGTGTGTGGTCCGTTTGTGATATTATCTTGTTGAATTGAAGATGAAGCTTATCTACAGCATATACGTCCGTTACGATTCGTTTCCCTATCCATCTTAATCATGGTAAATCGTCTTCAATGGAAAATAATTAAATTTTATTTTCATTCTGAACTACGTAAAGTAAAAGGCTGAAATAAGGAAAGTGACCATTTTCTTTCCCTATATTATTCAAATTACTAAGTTTGAAATTGAAATCGGAAGTAAAGTATACGGTTTTTTTAGTGTCCGAATAAATAGAAAAATTTGATTGGATCACTGGTGTAAGTTGAAACATTAAAAAAACTGAGCTAGCTCTCTCAAAATGGTGAAAACAAATTGAGCTGGCGAGTCCAAACTCTGCGAATAATCTTCATCACCTTCGCACACTTGGAGAATTCGCCTATCTATCAGCTGACAGAAATGACAACAAAAATATAGTATTCTTTTTGAACACTCAAAAATTTGAAGCATCAAAGAATATTCACAAAAACTCCACACCCACATGTTTTGTTTTCTTGTGCTTGATGGAAAGAGATTTTAGTTACGAAATTTTCCGTTTTGTTTTTTTTTTCATTCAAAACATTTTATGTATTGTTTCTCAATATTCAATCATCCATTTTTATCAATTTTTTTTTTCACAATTCTCGTGATTCATAATATTTTTTCTTAAAAAAAACAAAATTAATATTATTTGACAGAAAACTCCAACCATCACATCTATACTATTAAAACAGAAGCATTCTTTAGAAATTAACATTTAGTTATGTAAAATATTACATGAAATGTCATTGAAATTACTAAACATTTTAAAAATTCATTAATGATAAAATGGTCAATTTATTTATTACTGAATTTATTCACAAAATCTTATAGTATCTTTTAAGATTTA
>KE154466.1:130047-142489 GCA_000411075.1 Sisymbrium irio | reverse complement strand
ACCACGTCCTCCTTCATCTTCAAAGCTAGGTGCTCCCCCTCCGCCTCCACCACCACCGCTATCTAAGACCCCCGCTCCGCCTCCCCCACCTCTATCCAAGACCCCTGCTCCTCCTCCACCAGCGTTGGGTCGTGGTACAAGTAGTGGCCCACCACCATTGGGAGCAAAAGGTTTAAATGCACCGCCGCCACCTCCTGTTGCAGGAAGGGGCAGAGCTTCCTCGGCACTGGGAAGAGGCCGAGGTGTGAGTGTGCCTACTGCTGCACCTAAGAAAACCGTGCTTAAGCCTTTGCATTGGTCTAAAGTTACTCGGGCAGCAAAAGGTAGTTTGTGGGCTGATACTCAGAAACAGGAAAATCAACCGCGGTGGGTTCCTCTTGCTTTTTCCTTCTTTTAGATGGTTTCCCTTGACATTTAGTCTCCGAATAATTCATTGATAATAGTAAAAAAAAGTGAGCAGTCATTCCAGTTCTGTCGTGCAAATTTGTTTATTTCACATTCGCTTCCATTTTTGTTAAACTAATCAAGTAAATTCTGTGAATCGTCATGACAGGGCCCCTGAAATAGATATATCAGAGCTCGAGAGTCTTTTTTCTGCAGTTTCAGATACTGCTGCTAAGAGAGGAACAGGTCGCCGGGGTTCGAGTATCAGCAAACCTGAGAAAGTTCAACTGGTGAGGCAGCTCGATTTCACCTCTCTATATATAGTTCTATAAAATTTCTTAATAATTACCATGAGTAGGTATTGCCTACAGGCTTACAGACTACAGCTGTGGACTGTGCACTATGTAGATAATTATTTGATGATCCAAAGTTGACTCCGTTCATTGTTACTAAAAAAATTTGGCGCTTGATATATCAAGTTCTATCTATTCCATGAAATGGCTAGTCTATAAGTAATATTAACGATTATGGTTCTTGCCTCTTAGTGTACTTATCTTTGAGTGATAACTTTTTGTGTTTGTATCAGGTTGACCTGCGAAGAGCAAATAACTGTGAAATAATGCTTACGAAAATAAAGATTCCTCTACCAGATATGCTTGTAAGTTTTGGTGTCAGTATTTTTTCTGTTCATATTTTAGCATTGAAACAACAATGTGTGGATATTTTTTAGAGTTTACATATCTTTGTAACATTTACCTTGTTGCATCTCTTTTACATCATGTTTACATATGTCTACTAACTGAGAATTTTATATCTTATTCGTATCTTAGAGCGCAGTTCTAGCCTTAGACTCGTCAGCCCTGGACATCGACCAGGTTGAAAATCTCATCAAATTTTGTCCGACGAAGGAAGAAATGGAATTGTTGAGGGTAATATTAAAGTTTATTGTCATACTTCTCTAGAGTACCAGGTTCATAGGTTCTGTTCGGCTTTAAAACCCTAGTTTCTATTCGTTCTGAAAGGTTTAGCTAATGTGAATTTCTTAAGCTCGATCAGAATTTTGGACCAGAGAAATATTCTGTTGATTATATTCCTTCCAGGATATCTTAATGCCAAGCTAACTCATGCTTCTTCTGTCTTCAGAATTATACTGGTGACAAGGAAATGCTTGGAAAGTGCGAACAGGTTTGTTCCAGTTCTTAAAGCGTTGGACGATACTTGTTTATAATCTGTTTTCTGACTCTTAGCTTTGCAAACGTATCAGTTTTTCATGGAACTAATGAAGGTTCCACGTATAGAAGCAAAGTTACGAGTGTTTGGCTTTAAGATTACCTTTGCTTCTCAGGTATAAATGTCAAAACTCTCTGCATTTGGTCTCTCCTGTCTTAAGACCTGTTGTATTGATGTTACTTTTTAATCTATTCAGGTGGAAGACCTAAAAGGCTGCCTTAATACAATAAACGCTGCTACTAAAGAGGTATAGTGGGAGGTTGAGATCTTCTAAGTCATGGAAATATTCTCCATCTTCGTAATTAAGTATCATTATCATGTAACAGGTGAAGGAGTCTGCAAAATTGCGTCAGATTATGCAAACAATTTTAACACTGGGAAATGCTCTAAATCAGGGAACTGCGAGAGGTACCATGTTGCCCTATTGATTTCCAATTTCTGATTTTTCCTTAACCATCTGTTGGTGATGTAGTGCCATTGTGTTGCAGGGTCTGCTGTGGGTTTCAAACTGGATAGTCTTCTTAAATTATCTGATACTCGTGCAAAAAATAACAAAATGACTTTGATGCATTACTTATGCAAGGTAGAAGCACATAATACTGTTTATGCTGTTAGTTGCCTAAGGTGCTGTTTTAAGATGAACTAATACCTTATTTTTCTTTTTACTGTTTAGCTTGTTGGTGAAAAAATGCCAGAGTTACTGGATTTTGCTAATGACCTTGTTCACTTGGAAGCTGCCTCGAAGGTACGCTTTTTATTAATACTTTCGTTGCTTCTTTTCTTCTGCTAGTGCTTGCACTATGTGCATTGGACTTCATATTGCATTTGCCGTAATTGTTTCTGAAATTGCAGATTGAATTGAAAACGCTGGCTGAAGAAATGCAAGCGGCGACTAGAGGTCTTGAAAAGGTTGAGCAAGAACTCATGGCTTCAGAAAATGATGGTGCAATTTCTCTGGGCTTCCGGAAGGTGAGCTATATGTGAAAATATGTTCTTAGTTTGCTCATATGTGTCTCTTGGTTAATTCATAGGCCGATGTTAAGAACCTCGAAATATTCGTAGCTGTTTCAAATGAGTTCACTTCATGATTTCAGGTCTTGAAGGAGTTTCTTGATACCGCTGAAGCAGAAGTGAGGTCGCTTGCTTCATTATATTCAGAATCGGTGAGTAATATTTAATTCATCAGTTAATTATTACACCCTTTAGGAGGACATGTAATTCGAAAGTCATAATCCATTTTTCTAATAATGATTTGTTATTTACAGGGAAGAAATGCAGATTCCTTGTGTCAGTACTTCGGTGAGGATCCAGCTCGATGTCCTTTCGAGCAAGGTAACTGCACAAAGTCTATTCTTCTAGATTGGTTAAAGCCATTATGTGATAAATGCAACTACTCATTTCTATTCTGACCATTGTTCCCTATCTGCAGTGACCAAGATTCTGACTCTTTTCATGAAAACTTTCATCAAATCTCGAGAGGAGAATGAAAAACAAGCAGAGGCTGACAAGAAGAAACTGGAGAAAGATGCATTGAAGGAGAAGTCAGCAACAAAGAAAGACGGTGCTGAATGACTACGATCTTGACCGCCGGATCCATAGACATAGAACATGAACAAAGATCGGTCTTTAACCAAAGACCCGCCGAGGGTTTTCAGATCGATGAAAGCTTTGTTTTAGTACTCAATGTTGCACATACCAAACAAGAGCAGAGATCTTTCCTAGATCTTAGACAAAGTAGACAACTACTCCGATTTTTAGATTGAAGTGTAAACTGTCTATGTTCACTTCATTGATGTAAAATCAGAGGTGCGTGTTTATTTCCTAGAAGATATTTGAAATTTTCTAGATATTTGAAATTTTCTAGAACTCCAAAGTTGTATTTCTTTTACTGTGCAGCTAAAAACAATTTCTTTTCATAGAATAATAAATCTTTACATTCTACTTGTCTGCATAACATAATGCAGAGAAATAATCAGAAGCATTGGTCTTGTTCAAATAAGTACTACATCCGTTGTTCTAGCACAAGATTTTCGCTTCTTCTTCTTCTTCTTTAAGGTTGTTTATTTCAATTTTGCAAAGATGAAAACTCAAGACAGAGCAGAGGAAACTTCATCTCGAGGAGCTTCCATTGAAAGTATTGGAACGGATGGTACGTCGAGAGGTTTTGTTCTCCTTGTTACAGTCAATTTCAGTCCTTCTGTAGTGTGTATTGTAGCTCCTGTAGTCATTTTCACCTGTCCATCCACAATGAATGTCGACAAAAGAACTAACCATCAACAATCTTTTAGTTTGCATTGCAAGTCTTATCTTAGTTCAGTTTTGACGTCTTTGCGCTATATAGAGACTAAAAGAGGAAGAGTTTGCTGATGACTATACCGGAGGAGCTCCTGGTGCAGTCTGAAAGTTGAATCTTCGAATAAGCATTGCGATTGCTACCACATTCTGCAAACAGAGATTTCTATTACTATAAGAACATATGTAGCAAGCACTTATACATAACAAGTATTGCTGTCGATTGTTTGCGTACCTCAAACGAAGCAAACATGTCGCCTATGCATTTCCGCGGTCCTCCACCAAATGGTAAGTAACTGGAGAAGAAAATTGTCCCAATCTAATAAAAATCTAATGAAATGAGAAGTGTTAAGCAAAAGAAGGCTTTTATACCTGAAGTTTTGGTTGGTCTCATTTGGGTTTGGTCCATCGAGAGGCCATCTCTCGGGATTGAACTTGTCCGCATCATCCCAATGAAGAGGACTTCGATGTAGATTCCAAACGGAGATGAAGATATCCTCTCCCCTTTTAGTTTTCCAAACACAATCTTTTATCAGAACTCAGAAATTGCGCTCTTGTAACGAAATGCTAATTTGCCAATACGCAGACAAATGGAAACCACAATGTTGAAATTTTCGTGACCTTTTTATGGGATACTGTCCAAGAATATCGTTCTCTAGAGAACGCCGGATCAGTACTGGTGGTTGTGGATATAATCTCAATGACTGCACATTAAAGTAAAATGTCATCCAGAGAGCATTTCCCTCGAACAGGTAAATTAATTGCCTTTTACCTCATTCATGACTCGGGTAGTGTATCTCAGCTTCTTCATATCTTCTATGGTTGGGAATCTATCTCCAATAACAGAATCAACCTACATAGATACAATATTTTCCTTTCAACATATGAATGTTCTTGTAAGATCATCAAAGAATGATGCACCCATACCTCTTCTTGTAGTTTGGCAACTACGTGGGGATTCTGCAACATCAACAAATATTTATAAATTTTCAATTGGAGCAAATAAACTGTATGTTTAGGTTGACGTGTCCATTCTTTACCGTTGTTAAAAGGTAAAACGTCCATGTTAAAACCGCAGCTGATGTTTCATGTCCGGCTATAAGCATTGTCATCAAGTCATCACGGAGCTGCTTGCTAGAGACCTGAAACAAACTCGGATCAATTAAGAACCGATGAAGCTGATAATACTATCAAGCTATTGAATTCGACAAAGAAAAAGACAAGAGTATTACATCGTCTCCTGAAGCCAAAAGAAAGTGAAGGATGCTAGGATCTCTTTCGTTCATATATTCCTCGTGAAACTGCAGCTCCTCTTCTTCTACCATTCTCTGTAAACAAACCGAGATGAGGATCCAAAGAGTGTGAGCTGTTCTTGGACTTGAGTCCGAGTTATACCTTGCATGTTGCGATCAAATCATCGAGTGTGTCATTGATCAATTTGAGAGAAGTAGCAACTTTCCTCTGACGTGGGGAAATATCTTTCCAAATCGGTAAATCCCAAACAGGAATAGGTGAAACACTTCTGTCTTCAGCTTCTCTTAGAACAGTGTAAACTGCCTAACAAAGAGAACACAAAAAGCTTTCATTTTTTTGCTGATCCAACACACAAAACTTTTACCGAAAGCAGAGGAAGTAATCATGAGGAGAACCTCGATCACACCGGTATCATTTGTTAGGGAGTCAAAGTCGTAATTGAAAACCGCCTTTCCAATAATATCAAGTGTCAAACGAGAGAAGAGTGATTCCATCTCTACAACTTCCCCTGCAGATGCAGCAGAATCAAGTTTCTGGCAAAGCCTATCTGAAGCTTCTCCAAATAAGCTGATCATAGCTGCTACATACTAAAACAACAGAGAAAATGTAAACAAATGGCTACATTCTCCAGCTTAGAAGCTTTTAACTTTTCCATTTTTTTGTGATTTTTCATAAATTGGGTTACCTTCTGATGCAATGCAGGGACAATCGCACGCCTTCTTCTACGCCATATCTCTCCATCAGCCGGTATGAGTCCTTTTCCCATCACAAAATCTAGAATTTCAGCTAAAATCCCCTAAGATTTACAAGCAGACGTATTAAGGAAAAGCACAAAACTAGACCATTCGTTGCTTAATTCTTATTGTTCCTAGTTTTTATACCTTGGAGTAAGATTTTGCGTTGTCCTTCAATATATGCTTAGCAATAGTAGGATCCGAGACAATCAAGAACGACTACACGATTCAAAAAGCCAACAAAAGAATGATTGGATTAACAACTATCCTCAAACATTACTCTTCCCATTAGTTAAAGAAACAGAAGACAAAAAAACAAACCTTTGGCCCAAAGGTCAACCTGAAAATTCCACCATAAGTAAGGAAAAGCTCATACAAAGGGATGAAGAAAGCTTCGTTCCGGACAGCCTGAATCGACCCTTTAGCCTCTGGAACCTTGAGGTACTCTTCGTCAGAGCCGGTCCAATCAAACATCAAATCCAGAACATTGCTGGGAACTCCAAGCTTAGATAAACCATTCTTGATTGTAGATGGGAAGCTTATACAATCAACGAGAAAAAAACAAGAACCATAAAAGCAACAAGTTAGAATCATATCAGACAATCAAACCAAAACAGTTACAGAACCAATGCTTGTTAGATTAGAACTATCATCATCTTCTTATCTCTAAAATCTATTACATTGATGATTCCTCAGCTAATCTCAGTACGTTAATGTCTAATTCATGCTTCTTGACTGAGATTAAACAGATAAAGATAATACTTTCTCAATTACTCACTGAAACTAAAACAAAACCCACAAAGTTTGGAACTTTTTGAAACCAAAAAATGAAAAGTTTAAAACTTTGTCGAGACGAAGAGTTTAGTTAATTTGGTAAATTGAAAATTCACCTAGATTTCCGAACAGTGAAGGCACCAGAAGCAATCCGAGCAGATAACTCAGCACGACGCTTCTCCTCCTGAAGCTTCTCGATGCTTTTCACTCCATTAGGCACTGACTTGTCTTCAGAAGGATCTCTTCCGTTAGAAGTCGACGAGTAAACTACAAAGTTCTGTCTCCGAGAGTATGTTACTGGTTTTACAGATATTGGTGTATATGAAAGAGGAAACGCCATAGCCATACGCCGCCGCAGAAAAAATACAAAAAATATCGATTTGGCCGGAGAAAACCTCAGTTACAGAGTTCACACCATTAAATATAAAAAAGTTAAAATGATCGAAAAATTGGAACTTTGGATGAGATTCTGTTGTGTTTTAGTTCTTACAGACAAATACAGGGAAACTTTGCAGAGGACAAGACTGAAGTGGAGAGGAAGAAGAAGATGAGAGAGGAAGTGACGTGTGCATTTTACTAACGTATACGCATTATCTCCTTTTAGTGTCGCTGTTAATTTAACTTTTGTTAGTACAAACTCCAAACTCTTGATGTTAATATTCTTTTTCTTAAACACATCTATTTAATACAAACACACGCGCCTCAAATACCACAAAGGCGCGCGCACAACAAATACGTACGAAATTTTGTGGCAGTTAAGTTCACGCGTCAAAGATGAGCGTATGGTAGTTTATTTTCGGCGTGAATCAGTAGTGTGGCATTGTTTGGGCCAGAAATGTATTACTATTTATTAGTGGGCTTTTATTGATATATATCTCATTTGAACCGGTTTTACGGTTAGTTACATTTAACCGAACCGGCGTGGCTTTTGTTTTCTAGCTTTGTTATCTTCTTACACAAGTATAAATGTAAACTCTCTTGATCCTCCTGTTGTGTAATAACGTAATGTCTTGTGCTGATGAATCTTCTCCTTCCATTTGAGTGTTCTTGCGAAAAAAATTCTCAGAATGAGAACTTTGGAATTAGCTTTACCTCCATCTCCGGCATCTCTCGTCCCTTCTTTCAACTACTCCAACGCACGAAGTGTCGGAAATGACGCCAAGACCAACTTCGATGCTCAACTTGTCCTAAGGAAACCCAAACACCAAAAAACAGAACCCGTTGTCGTGATTCAACCCAAGATTCAGACAAACGGAGCTCTAAAATCAAGTCCTCGATGCTCGACTTCTGATATTCTCCGTCTAATGGATTCTCTTTCTCTGCCTGGAAACGAAGATCTATACTCTTGTCTTGCCAAAGAATCAACCAGCGAATGCGATCAACGTGGAGCATACGAGCTACAGGTGCATATCATGAACTCCACTGTAAGACCCAGGACGGCTTTTCTCAACCGTCTTCTCTTGATGCATGTCTCTTGTGGGCGTCTTGATATTACACGCCAGTTGTTCGATAGAATGCCTCACAGAGATTTTCATTCTTGGGCAATCGTTATCCTCGGCTGTATTGAAACGTGTGATTATGAAGAAGCTGCTTTGCTCTTTGTTTCTATGTTGAAACATCAGGATGGTGCTTTTAAGGTTCCGCCTTGGATCATGGGCTGCGTTCTAAAAGCTTCTGCTATGATCAGAGATTTAGGATTAGGGATGCAGGTACATGGCTTGTGTCAGAAGCTAGGGTTTATAGAGGAAGAAGATTCGTATCTCTCGGGTTCCTTGATACGTTTCTACGGGGAGTTCGGGTGTTTGGAAGACGCTAATCTTGTGCTACACCAGCTCACCAATGCTAACACCGTTGTTTGGGCAGCCAAGGTTACTAACGACTACAGAGAAGGGGAGTTTCAAGAGGTGATCCGTGATTTCATAGAAATGGGTAAGCACGGGATCAAGAAGAATGTCTCGGTGTTCTCTAATGTAATAAAAGCATGCACATGGGTCGATGACAACGGGAGAGGAGGGGAAGGAGTACATGCAAATGCCATAAAGCTCGGGTTTGAGTCGGATTGTTCGATCAGATGTCGGTTAATTGAGATGTATGGGAAGTATGGGAAGGTGGAAGATGCAGAGAAGGCGTTCAAGAGTAGAAACGATGAGACAAGTGTTAGTTGCTGGAACGCTATGGTCGCGGGTTATATGCACAATGGGTTTTACATTGAAGCTATCAAGCTTCTCTATCAAATGAAAGCAAATGGTATGAAAGTACAGGACACACTCTTGAGCGAAGTCGAGCACAAGCCCGCTTTTAGATATATATAACGAAAATGATGAACCAGATATGTAAATATTTATATAAAGTCAAATCGATTGTTTGGTTTACAAGTACTGATTTCGTAAGATAACAAACACAAAAAATCAGGGTACAAAGAGAAGCTTGTAGCTCAAATACCGAGAATGGTTCGGATCTGATCGGGTGGATGTCGAGCGAGGGATTTCGGATCTGGATATCCGTTTTGTTGATCCGTTACGGCTCGGTATATAACTTCGTAATCTTCAGCTAAAGTTTTGGCAGCCCTGACACAAGCTTCAGACCTGAGTTTAGGAACTTGTATCTGCTCGAACTCGGGAAGAGAGCCTTCGCTTCCCAAGACGAGGCCGAAGAAGGCCTTGAGGCATTCCGATAGCATCGCGGGTGATGTTTCTTGTTGTTCAGACAAGGGACTTTCAGTTGTGGAAGAGCGAAAGATTTGCATTTTGTCTGAAAGACCGCATTTTTGTAGAAGTGAGTCGACTTCGTTCTGGACGAGGAGGTTTATGTGGTTCTCAATCATTGATCCGATGTTGGTGACGTATTGTGACGCGACGTCGTGTCTTAGCAACGGTTGTTGGATCGCACATAAACAGTTGATGAGGAATATTTTCGAGGGTGTTTCATTGTTCTGTAAAAAGAGATGAAATCTTAGGAAAGTGTTTTCAAGTTAAAGCATTGATGGATGGATTATTACAGACAAATGATACGATACCTGTGGTGGGGATGAGCTGCTAGAGAGTAGAGCATCGACTGAGGTTAACTGGCTTGAGTCGGTACTTGTTCGGCTTCGTCTGGGTAATTGGCCGCTCATCTTTGATTTGTGCGCCTCTGCAGCTTGCTCACACATCTGCGGAATTTGAGAAAGTTTCAGGAATTTTCTTCGATGCACAATTATGGCTTTTGATGGACAAAGATGTATCTTACGTTTGGTTCTACTTTCATGTACCTTAATGATAGGGTCGAGGAGTGCAGAGAGGACAGGATCAAAAGCAGGTTTCTCTCCTGAAGCAGAAACCATCATGCTGTTGTAATTCTCGATTATCTCAAGAGTTAGAGAAACCCCTTCTCGGACAGCTGGAGGCGGAGACAGATCAACAGCTACAGGTGGAGGGTATCGTAGTAGTTTCTCCCCTCGGGTCTTAAGAATGTCGAAGAAGGTTTTCTGTGCAGCATCCTTTACCATCCCAATTGTATTACACAGAGCAGTGTCTCGCCCAAGTAAATCTGAGATCTGAAGGTAAGGAACAAAGCAATGATGAAATCACTAGAGCGATAAAAACGCTTATAGTAGAGTGAAAGGTAAGAGAAGAAGTTGAATAAAACTCACGGTGTAGCTGTAGAACTCCAATGTGTTGGTGAGTTTATAAGAAGTAATGAGACTTGGTTGTGACTGCAAAACTTGTTCGACTCTCACTTTAAATGGCCGGCAAACTCCTTCAAAAATTCTATCCAGAACAAATGTAAAATCAGATTCTGCTGCCTTTAAGGAATCATTCTCAGAAGTACTCTTCGCGGTTGATTTATAATCTGCTGAGTCTATGTCAAATAAAGCATGAACCAATTCTCTTTCTGATGCCAAAGCCTGCACCCAAAACAACATTCACCTTAGGAAAAAGAAGAGCAACGTCATGATATTTGGTCTGAAGATCATGATCATCCAGTACTGAATTCACACACTTGATATGACAGAAGTTTTCATAACCAAAATAAAACCATTATTCTGAAATCAGTCGCATGAGGATTAGATGCAGGATTCATAGGAGAAGATAACGTGGCCACACACCTGATGAAGCCACCCAAGCATGTCTCCCACATATCGTAAGGGGTCATGGGCATGAACTTCAATAGGTCTAGGCATTCCTCCAGGCCCACCACGTGTAAGAGCGCTAATAAACCTTCTAAACAACGCATTGTGTCTCAGATTCCCTACCTGTATGATTCGAAATAGTTCATAAGAAAGCTCCGCAAACACGCCCCGTCCCGTTATCACAACAGTTTAACAGAGACTAGACTACGAGGAAGTTGACAAACTAACCTCCTCCGCACAATATTTGAATAGCGCGGGTTTCTCTTTAAGACAGCGAACAGCAGTCCTCAAGAGGTCACTCACCTCTGGGTTATCTGTATCACCCAGTTTCCTACACTCAGCCTGAACCCACCTAGAAAAACCAAGTTTTCTTCCATTATATTTAATACTATTATATGAAACTCTAGGCTGTGTGGTAAACAATATTCAGGTTCCAAATCAGCAATGACGAATCCACGCTAAATCCAAAAACACTAATTACGTTTCTACCAACAAAGCCTTCTTGAGGATCTTTATAGAAAGAAGCAGATATGTTTACCTGCAAAGACGCTCATATGCTCCTTCTTGGTACATAGCCATCATACCCATCAGTTCCAACCCTGCTCGCTGCACACACATTCCCCCACAATCAAAATACTTAACACAAAGTTCCAATCTTTTCCACGCAAAACAAAATATAAACTGCAAAAAATCACCTGATGATGCGTCCTGAGAAGTAATTTGCAATTGGAATGAATCTCCTGAACATGAGCCAACGCTTGAAAGAAATTTTCATCCAATTCATCTTCCCTAAGCGCTTTAATCTGAAAAAAATTACAATCAATCAATCAAACACACTCATTTCACAACCAATGCATGACGCAAAGAAGCTCTCACTCACTTCTTCATTCGACAACTGATAATCACGAAGAAAGCAATTAACAATCTCCTGTCTCTGAGTAGTAACATCAAGCTCTTGCTTTAACCTCTCAGTAGTACTGATGATATCGCTCGTCGTAGCCGCCGAGCTACTCAACGCAGCCGCGATCTTATCGCAGCAATCGGCTAAAGCGTTCACTTCCTCCTCGACGCGATCCAACGCGATCTGAGTCGAATCGGCCGCGCTAAGGAACTCGCTGTTGATCTGAAGCGCGCGTTTCTCGATCGTCGATCTAAGATTCCGACGCGCGTGAGCACTGTTCTCGTCGTAGAATGAGGACAAGGCGTTTAGCGACGACACCAGATCTGGACTATCTGTACGACATTCCAGTACCTTCTTCAGCTTCCGAGAGAGTCCCGGTGCTAATCCCACCGTCGAAGCCATCGTTTGGGGTTCTCTCTTCTACAAACGATCTCTGAGCATTTGCCTTTCTTCTTCTTCTTCTTCCTCTCGCCGGAACGGTCGGATCTGATTTGCTTCTTTGATGGGCCGAAAATTAGTCAGTTAAGGCCCAAAACTTTATAAGCCAGACCCGTATAATATTTTGGTTTAAGAATTGAGGCCCGAGGGCTTCTGGCAAAAAAAAGTCCGTAATTTTAATAGTTTAACTAGATTTTAACCTCGGGATATTTTTTTTTTCAAATTCTTTGTTATTTTGGAAAAAATTCAATCGAATCACATTTTTAAATACTAACTATATTTATAGTATAAGATCATGATTTTAATAATAATTTATGATATTTT
>KE154466.1:86853-97100 GCA_000411075.1 Sisymbrium irio | reverse complement strand
TTTTTTTTTTTTTGTAAAGTAGTCTAGTGTGATTGAAACTAAAAAAATACAAGAGAACAAACTAATAAAAGGAACAAGAAGGAATGTGTTTTATAATATTCTCATTTTCTGCAATTAGTAAAAAGGAAAACTTATAATATAGCTCGCATGCCCCTATTGTTCTATGTGTTGGCTCTGGCATTTAATGGCCACGAAGGTACTATTACAAGAATCAGATCCTTCGTTGATTGTTCGTTTTTTTTTTTCCCGCTTTGACATCGTTCGGTATCTACAGGTGTATGAGTCTATTTTATTCCCAAATTTATGTTTTTTGTTCCCCTAGATTTTTTGGTTGAATTGGTTTGGTGGATACAACGAAAGTACTTAGGCATTTAGATTTAGGCGTGTTACGTAAAATGAAAAATTCATAAATATTTCTTGTTGGTTTGGTTTTCAGTGTTCTCGGATAAATAATAAGTTATTAAGTAAACTAATAAATATTGAGATTTAAAAGTCAAAACAAATTCAATTTGAGTCTAAAAAATTATATACTTATTAAATAAATGGACCTACTAAAATCGTCAACACAAAAATAGACTAACAATCTATACGAATTCATATGATCTAAACATTATTGTAACATATATATATATTTTTAAAAAGCTTATTTAAAATAAGAGATCATAGCAAATTGTTTTTGACATTGAAAATGTTTTTTTTCTCTAAAAGGAGCTTGTATAAAATTTTATGTTCTAATTATTAATTTATGATACTTCGTAATTTTATATGATTATTTTAATAGAACTAAATTATACTTAACTGGTCTAATTCGAGAATTTAAATTTTTAGTAATTTTAAATATTTATTAATATACTGAGTATAAATTTCTAGATTTTTTGTATGTATCAAATATTAACATTAAATTTATAAATTGTTCAGTTCAATTTTATAAAAATTAAATTTTATTAATCATTTCATTGAATATTAATTTGTAGAGTTATGTAAGTTATTAGTCATTCACGTATCTTTCAATTTAATAATTTTTTAAAATTTCCAATTTCTTGAAATATTAGATTTTAAGATTAAGTGAATAACATTCTACTTAAGATCTTACATAACTAAAGCTGTTTATACATTGACGAAACAAAATTATTCCAAAGTGTCTTTTACGACACATCATTAGAAAAGAAAAACACATCTTAGCTAATGTGTAAAGGATTAGTGAAAAAGCGATTCGTTTTTTTTTTGGGCTTGGAGATTGATACACGAGTTTGAATTTTTGTAAAATCTTAGCATGCATCTATGTTTTGGTAGTCACGATATCTAAGAGATCATAGAAAATATTACGTGGTTTTATTGTAGAAAATATTCAGTTTAAAGAAAAGTGAAGTAAATGATGGCAGTTTTTTTAACGACATTTGGAAGTAAACGATGATAGTTAACAAAGAAAAAACAAAAAGGAATAAATGCACGAGTGCATGACATTTGACGTAATATCTTACATAATAAATTTGTTTACAAATTATTCATTTCCATTACCAATCAAAAAGACCTCCCAAAATGTCTCTCTACTTTCGAGTTTCGACACATCATGAAACAATGATAATAAAAAATTTCTTAACTATTCTATTATTGCTGGCTCTTGTCTAGCTAGTCTTCTTGGATCCGGGTTCGAAAAGAGAATTCCTTCCCCTTTAACTGAGTAAGAGTAACCACAAACTAGCTACGGATCTAGAAAATTAATGCACCAAAGGTCTTAAAATTTTCTTGAAAAAAATTGTTTAAGAAAAAAAAAACAGAGAATTGATATAGTAATGTGACGTTTGAAAAGATGCCTATAGTGTCAACTTTTGTCTGAATATGTAATCCATTTTGTTGATATAACAACAAGAACAACGTGCGAAGAAGATACTTTGTCTTTTATTTGGATGATGGAGAATTCATTAGAGGTTAAGCCTGATCCTTTCTATATGTCTCTATCCATATATTTTAACCAGACACTAAAGATTTCCTCTACTAAACGAACTACCATCTACTGGATCTAGTCGGCAGGATAAGACAGATATGTTTTCGATAATCCGAGTTATCGCATATAAAAATCGATCTCTAGTGGTTACACATGCACAGGAATAGTGGTATAAGATTCTCAGGCTATCACAAGAATTTGACCTTTTATAAACGGTTGGTTTTTGTGTCGCGTGGCATGCTGCAACTTTTTCATGTGTGATATGAACTCTTACAAGAGTCGAATCGAAAGACATGAGACACAATAAAACTGTCGTTATAATGGGCGATTTTGAGTTTTTGCTCATGGATAAATGAAGGGAGTAGTGTATCTATGACCAGATCACCAAATCTAGTTACTATTTTATATGATGTGAAGAAATGATTTCTTGAGGAAACAAAAGTGTTTCACATGCAGACAACATCAGCACATGAGAGCTTGATAATGCAGAGATATATCAAATGATATGAGATGGCATGTGAGATATATATCTCTAAAATAACATTGCCAAATTATTAATTCAAAAACTTATAAGATATTTTACTCTTTTGAAGATTTAGAGGATCTTCCCACTTGGATCAGTTGTGATATAGGTATTTTTGAGTTCTGAAATTGGTGGAGAGCATAATTATTGGCTATGTATTATGCAAAAGCCGCAAAGTCTTTCGCTTTCCATTTCCACTTTTTTGTTTTAATGTAAATGTAAATGTAAATCATCTGTGTGAAAGAAAGAAGTTGAATAAGTTACAAAGTTGGTTAAGTAATTGAAGCATCTAGTACTCTTATGCTGTGAGCTCCTTTGTGAGCTCCTTTATCAGAACTTGCTAAAGACCGTGTCACTCTCATTATCTGCAATCACATCAAAACGGTTAAGAGCTCCCGAGAAACTAACAACAGCAATGAATTGTCAATAACAGAAAAAGGGAAATTAGGTTGAATAACAAAAAAGAAAACCATAATTTAAAAATTAACCAATTTCCCCCTTTTTTCTCTCTCTATTTCTTCCTGTCTCTCTCTAATTAATTTTAGTTTTACTTATGGTTTTACACCAAATTCACCCATAATAGAAAGGAAAAAAAACAGTGTAAACTGACAGTTACAATTTTAGAATCCACAGGATGAATGGAACAAAGGAAGAGATAGGTATAAATATTTGGTAAAGGAATTAGCTTTAGAATAAATTAAGCGGAGAGAGAGAGAAGGTGGGAACCCACCATAGACGATTGATCGGCCAACATCGTAAAGAAAGCCTTTTTTTTTCTGTCTCTCTCTTCCTCTTTCTGTTCTTGCAACACAACAGGAGTAATTCTAAGTGTGTGAGGGTGTTTCCCACACTACTATATATTCATGTGCTCACATGGTTTCCCTTTGAGGGAGATCAAGAAGAAAGTTACCAAAGGCACTCACTTTTAAGCTTTCTTACCTTTGTTCTTTACTTTGATAGCGTTACCACCATTAAGAACTTTCCATAAGAGCATCACAACGGCTACAAGTACAAAGACGAGTAAAGAAACTGGTCCAGGATCCATCATGCCTCAAAATTGCATAGCACCAAGGCCTGAAGAAAATGGCGAAGCCACGGTAACAGATATGTTAGAAACACAGAGCAAGCCTGTACTAGCCTTCCCCGTAGACACTTCACAACCTGGTCTCCAGGTTTCCATGTACCCCATAACTCTCAAGGTGTGTGTTCTCTCTCTCTCCCGCATAAAAGAGAACAAAAAAATAAAAACCAGTCCTGTTCACTTCTTGTTTCAATTTTCTGCTGAGTTCGAGTTATACCTACAAAAAAATCTCACAAGAAATATTACTACTCTCTCTTCTTCCTCTAGCTTGGTAGTTGATTACAAGACGGGATATCATTCTTACAGCTTTATCCATTGTTGCTTTTGTGGTTGTACAGTTTGAGGAGGTTGAGTACAAGGTTAAGATAGAGCAGACAAGTCAGTGTCTAGGATCATGGAGCTGCAAAGAGAAGACGATTCTAAATGGGATAACGGGGATGGTTTGTCCAGGAGAGATTCTAGCTATGTTAGGTCCATCAGGCAGTGGCAAAACCACTCTTCTCTCAGCTCTCGGGGGCCGCCTCTCCAAAACTTTCTCCGGGAAAGTCATGTACAACGGTCAGCCTTTCTCTGGCTGCATCAAGCGCAGAACAGGTTTTGTTGCTCAGGATGATGTCCTGTACCCTCACCTTACGGTTTGGGAGACTCTCTTCTTTACTGCACTTCTACGACTACCAAGCAGTTTGACTAGAGACGAGAAGGCTGAGCATGTGGACCGAGTTATCGCTGAACTCGGATTGACTCGATGTACAAACAGCATGATAGGTGGACCACTGTTCAGAGGAATATCAGGAGGGGAGAAAAAAAGGGTTAGCATTGGTCAAGAAATGCTGATCAATCCTAGCTTGCTCCTTCTTGATGAACCCACTTCAGGTCTTGATTCGACCACTGCTCACCGCATCGTGACCACAATAAAACGGCTTGCATCTGGAGGAAGAACAATAATCACCACCATTCATCAGCCATCAAGCCGCATATACCATATGTTCGACAAGGTGGTTTTGCTGTCTGAAGGAAACCCTATCTACTATGGCCCTGCATCTTCTGCTTTGGAATATTTCAGCTCTGTTGGATTCTCCACTTCCATGACAGTTAACCCAGCTGACCTTTTACTTGATCTTGCAAACGGTAAACGTCCTTTCTTTTAAGCTTCTAGATGATGAAAATGAGAAAAACAAAAAAGGCCCTTTTTAATATCAAAACTTGGCAAAACCGCAGGAATTCCACCTGATTCTCAAAAAGAGACCTCGGAACAAGAGCAGAAGACAGTCAAAGAAGCTCTTGTTTCAGCTTATGCCAAGAACATTTATACTAAACTGAAAGATGAACTATGCAATGCGGATTCCCATAGCTATGAGTACACCAAAACTGCTGGTAAGTTTTGCTTTCTGAAGTATTCATTGTTTAACTCTGCTTCTCATCTGCATCACTGATAATCTGACGTTAACTGTTCTTTAAATGGAGCAGCAAGAAATCTCAAGTCAGAACAATGGTGCACAACTTGGTGGTACCAGTTCACTGTATTGCTCCAAAGAGGGGTCAGAGAGAGGAGATTCGAATCTTTCAACAAGCTCAGGATTTTCCAAGTCATCAGCGTGGCTATACTTGGTGGCCTCCTATGGTGGCAAACTCCAAAATCTCACCTCCAAGATAGAGTAAGCTCTTGGTTGAATAAATAAACAATGATCATCTTGAATTGTCACTACTTTTCTTCCCATCACAGTCAAGCTAACAAGCATTCTGTGATTCTACACATTAGTGTTCTAACAATCATTCTACATTGCAGACTGCCTTGCTCTTCTTCTTCTCCGTCTTTTGGGGTTTCTACCCGCTATACAACGCAGTTTTTACATTCCCTCAAGAGAAAAGAATGCTAATCAAGGAGCGGTCTTCCGGAATGTACCGTCTTTCATCCTACTTCATGGCTAGAAACGTTGGAGACCTGCCCTTGGAACTCGCACTTCCAACTGCTTTTGTGTTCATAATTTACTGGATGGGTGGGCTCAAACCAGACCCCACAACGTTTATCCTCTCATTACTGGTTGTTCTCTATTCCGTCCTAGTTGCTCAAGGTCTTGGCTTAGCATTTGGTGCTCTGCTAATGAACATCAAGCAAGCCACAACGCTAGCATCCGTAACTACACTCGTGTTTCTCATAGCCGGAGGGTACTACGTGCAGCACATCCCTCCCTTCATCGTCTGGCTCAAGTACCTAAGCTATAGCTACTACTGCTACAAGCTGCTTTTGGGTATTCAATACACTGATGATGACTACTACGAGTGCTCAGAAGGGGTGTGGTGCCGAGTTGGAGACTTCCCAGCAATCAAATCAATGGGATTGAACAATTTATGGATCGACGTGTTTGTTATGGGAGTGATGCTGGTGGGTTATCGGCTCATGGCTTACATGGCATTGCATCGAGTGAAGTTGAAGTAAAAGTGCAGCTGAAGGTGACAACTAAGTAACCCCAACAAGCTCCAACGAATTTTTCCTCCACTGCACAAGGAATAATATATAGTATTAGAAAAGATAAAAAGTCGTCGAATTTTGATCGATTTTACTTAAGTATCGGAGATATAAATATCCGACGACTTTCTTTTGTTTTAGGCTTAAATGATAATAGTCCTAAGTTTGAGAATAAAACAGTGAGATGATGTCTAAGATAAGAAAGGGAAGCCAAAGTATATACTAATTCCCAATTGCAAAATAGTGAAACGAAAGTGACTAAACTTTCGAGTCCACTCTCCTGTGGAGATGAGTGTTGTATCTTTGTGGGGTTCCTTAAAACTTTCGGTCCACTCTTTATACCTTACTTACTAGTCACCTGCAAGTGCATCAACTGGTGCAATCAATAGATGTAAGTATCAGATAAGAATTAAAACAAGTTGCTGATAATTAGACGAACAACGACAGGACATAAGCAAACATACCTGACCGTGGCTCTCATTATCATCTCAACGTTCTCTTGCGGTAGTTTGTTGTTTCTTTTTCATAAAAGCAAGGACAAGGATAAGAATGCGATCAATTACCATCCATTATAGAAAAGGCAGACTTTTTAACTGCATAATTATGTCAACAGTAGCTAAAGGAATGAGCTTTCGCTTTCATACAAATGTGACGAATAATTGAAACTTTAAATGGCTCTGTTATACTTCACATCGTTAGCTACAAAATAATGACACCAAAAGAAGAAGTGGGGAGGCTACTGTGTGTGGCAGAACAACATCGAGGAGTAAAGAAATAAAGAAAAATCTAGGAAAGATAAACAAATCATTGGATGACAAGGCCCACAAGATATGCTTACACATTGAAACGTGATTCACTTTAGTCAAGTGGAAGCTGATGCAACAAGAAAAAAAAAAGACATCACAAAGAGAAATCCATGTCACTCTCTACTTTGTCAAGTGTCATTGTCATCACCAAGAAGAACCATCTTAAAACCCAAGTAAAAAACAGAAACGTCATTCACCAACTCCTGCTGCTTTCTCAGACCTAAATACATCATCATCCTTTTAGTGATTTACTTACGAAAGCAAGAGATCATATGATCTAATCATGTTCTTTCACTTTATAAATCTAAAATAACTAGAGAGAGTACACTAGTTGCGGTTTCCTTTGTATACTAAATTAAGATACAGTTGACCACAAGCTTATCTACCTTGACGAGATAACATTAACTAACCAGAGAGTATGAGTAAACGCCATCTCTTAGAGTCATAGATATTTAACGAACTTCGTGAAAGGCATTGCCATTTCACCATTTCAGTAACGTCATTCGCTAACTCCTGCTGCTTTCTCATACCTAAATACATCATCTTTGTAGTGATTTACATACGAAAGCAAGAAACACATGATGTAATCATGTTCTTTTCCTTTATAAATGTTATTAAAGTAGAGAGAGTAACACTAGTTGCTGTTTTTTAGTGTAATAAATAAAGAGAATTGACCACAAGCTTATCTACCTCAACCGAGATAACATAAATTAACCAGAGAGGATGAGGAAACAGCATCTCTTAAAGTCACAGACACGAGCCAACTTCGTGAAAACGCCTTGTCATTCACCATTTGTGAAAAGAAATTCTAGCAGTAATTATATGCTCAGTAGATAGAAAAGAGAACCAAAAAGGTTAAGCGTATTATCAGCTGAAAACCTAAGCAAAGATTTACACTCTAGCTTACTATCAACAAAACCTCTATTAACCAAACAAAATGTTTGAATTGTATAACCACAACGACTTAGTCGAAGTGCATCACTCACAAGAGCTTGCACAGAGTGCTCTCATCTACATTTCCACTAACCAGGAACTTAAAAAAAGGCTCAAAATTTATCTAAAGTAATGTTAAAATGTCATTTTAAAAATTTTTTTTGATAAAATATCATGTACTAGTGTAGAATTAGCATATTTACAGTCTTGTTACATTAAGACTTCAGCTTCATTATAGAATCAGCTTTCACAAGATTCTGCCTTTAAGACAGAAAGAACAAAAATCTCTATGAAACAATAGACATCAACTAATAAAGTATCTGTTCCTTTCAAACCTAAACATACCAACTACAGAGTAATACACTACAAATTAGGGGGTTTCACTCACCGCAACGTCTCTCCGATATGCAGCGGAGACGAAAATACTTTGTTGCGGCGGAACATCCGCCATGTGACGACTGAAAGGGAGGGAAAGCAACCGGCGAAAACGACTTCGTTTCATTAACTTTAGACTAAAAAATATAAAACTTGCACAGTAACCCTTATATTTTACTTTCCTTTCAATTAAAACCACATTTTGATTGAAGCCCAAATAGGCCCATATATAATAAGTTTTAAAAAGGCCCAAAACGATTTAGCTACCTCTCTTCTTCATTTTTTAATTTCTTCTTCAGGTGCGTGGTCTCTCTGTTTCTAGGGTTTTAGTTTGATTCACCTCTCTCGGAAAACGTAAACAGAGCGTGTGAAGAAGAAGAAGAAGAAGAAAATGTCGGCAGTTTCTAGGGTTTTCGGAGGGTGCAGGACGCTGATGGCAAAGGCGACAGCTACTGGAGCAGCAGCTGGCAAAGCAGGGAAAGGGATACTAAAGACTGTTCCTGTCTCGAAGACACTTGCTAACTTCGCCGGTGAAAGCGAACTCTCTCGTGCCTCTGCCGTGAAGAAAGTGTGGGAGCATATCAAGGGTAACAACCTCCAGGTACAAAGTTCAAGTCTTTTTCACCTTTCTTGTTTGAAAATGTGTTTTTTTTTTAATTCACTAGAGAGATTGTTTAGACAAGGATCGAATCGTTGCTTGTTAACAAAGTCACTTGGAGGGTTTCTAGGAATTTACTGAGTATTGTTTATTATGTTTGGGGAAATCTGAGAACTCTAGTCTTTGAGCTGTGTTGAATGATGGAACAATGTATTGGGGGTTGAAATGTCTGATTTTGATTAGAATGTGTATTCATTGGAACTCTCCGGTTTTTGTTTTTCCAAGACTTAGCTTTGTCAGTTGAAGGTTAGAACAATACATTTTGGGCTGAAGTATCTATTTCTACGCGGAGTAATGTTTTGTAAAAGACTTCTTGATTCAACAAGTCACTACTTACATTAGTGTCTTTCTTTAGGTGGGTTTGGATTTGAGAAAATGTGCTGCTTCCCTGTAATGCATTCATGTTTAGAGACGATGGTTTCTTAAGAATGGTTTTGTTTGTTTTAATCTGTAGAATCCGACGAATAGGAAGGAGATCATATGCGATGATAAGTTGAAGACCATCTTTGATGGCAAAGACAGAGTTGGATTCACAGAGATCGCTAAGCTCTTGTCCCCACATTTTCCTAAGGCTGTCTGATTCGGTGATGTTTTCTCAGTAGTGTCTCTAATTCAAGAACTTGTTTGCTTTCTTTTGGTTCGCTTTTGATGTATATGGAAAAAAAAAAAAGAAGCTGCAAAACTCTGCTTGATCCATCGGTTTAAGGAATGAATATTTTATGTATTCTGACAATTTTATCGTAGTCTTGTTGGTTTTGGATCTTTTGCTGTTGGTGGTCTTTCTTGCTCGTTGAATCTCGATTATTAATCAATTTTTTGAAAGCTACAAATACGATTTTGAGCTATATAACTTGATAATTATAGCAGAAATACATGTTAAGTGTTAACTTCGGCCAAATAGATGGAATCGTGGATGAAACTAACTAGCCAAAATATTTCGTTATTATATTATTATTATTGCAAACGAATAGTCTAATCTACTAATTATATTTGATTAGGCTAACACGTGTCAGTTACCAACGCAAGAAAATGAATGCGTTGTTAAAACGAGCATACATCAACGCGTCCATTTCGCTTGAAATCAATAGCCAAGAGCCCTTTTCGCTACATATACACAATTCTATATCTAAATGTAACAGACTATATAGTTAAATTTTACCAAATAATCTCCTTTATCGCTCTAGCTCTTGGTTTCATTTCCAGGTGAATTCAAAACTTTAATGTATTTGTTAGCTTCAATGTCTTTTTTTTCATGAGTTTATGAATCTAAATGTTAATTTTTATGGTAAGTAATTAGAAGAATGGGTAAAGACAAGCATCACGAACAAGACAAAGGGTTCTTCTCACACCATAATCATCACGGCCATGGATATCCACCGGGAGCTTATCCTCCTCCACCGCCGGGAGCTTATCCACCGCATCATGGTTACCCTCCGCAAGGTTACCCTCCACAAGGTTA
>KE154466.1:21558-35134 GCA_000411075.1 Sisymbrium irio | reverse complement strand
ATATTTGATTTTATAAATATAAATATTTGATTTATTAAAATTAAATAAATTAATATATAAAAATTTAATAAAATCCACTAATATTTTCGGGTTTCAATTGTTTAACACTAAATTAGTATCAAGTAAGATTTTGAGCCGAATCAAATTTTTTTTATCAAACTTCTATCCATTATAAATTTTTTATATCTCATTACATAAAAAAAAGTCACTGAATATTATAAAATTTAATCTGATAATAATTAAACGAAACATAACAAAGCATAAATTTTCTCAGACACATTAATTCATATTTGAGCTTCAGTTGGATTGTTGTATGATGTTCTTTGTTTTTAATAGTTTTTAGGAATCATTTTCTTCGTCTTTTTAACTCTTTGCATTATATTTAGACATTTTTAGGTTGTATATGCTTGCATAAGTCTAAATCAGATATTGGAGCGGCTAAAGTAATGTTTTGGAGCAATAAAAGTTGTTTGGAAAGTAAAATGATGAAGGAAACTGTTCAGAGCGTCACAGAGGCTTGGTGGAGCGGTTTGGCATGAAATGAGCCGCTGGGAAACTCACAGCGGTTCGGAGACTGCACGAGCCGCTGTCTCAAAGATCCAAAATATATGTTTTAAAGATTGACTCAGATGAAGACTTTAACGAACTCTTTTGAAGTTGACTTCTTCTTCAAAGTTGTAGGAAATTGAGTTAGCTTTCCAATGGAGGTGGTTTCAAGTCGTTCAGAGCTTTCTTTGACGTCCTCGAAGGATTTCTATTCCCAAATTTGACCTGGGAACATGACAAAACTTGAACATCGTGAAGGGCAGGCGGTAGCTTCCTTTGATGGTCTTGACGTCCGTGTAGTTGCCTGTGGAAAAGTTTGGAAGCAGTCTTCAATTGAACTCAGCGGAGGGCAAAATATCTATTTTCACGCTATCGCTTATATTAAACGAGGTATATCTTTGTTTTCAGTCTCATATTTCTTAGTCCCGAATTGACATTTTAAGTTATCATTATTGGAAGATCACGTAATCGACTATCAGGGGATACTGATTTCCATAACAATCAATGTGAAAAAAAGCTAATAACGAGAAACACTCATGATTTGAATTTGTCAGGTTGATGCAGCTCTTGATCTCAGTCACTCACAGAACGTAGGAAGAATGATAAAAGCTCATTTCCCTCGTACATGTCAAAATTTCTATCTCAGCCCTCCACTTATTTAAAACCATTTCTACTTTTGAAACTTAATGTTTTAATCGTCTTTTGTGGTCTCACTGAAAGCTGGAATTTTCAACAATGCCAATGTTATTTCTTTGAACAAAGTTCATTGATGGAATCTCAACAGTCCAGGGGACAATAACAAAGCAAAGCAAGTTATCTGCTTATACCTCGATTATATCGATCCAATAAGTATCCATCACTAAGCAGATTTTGCAATACCATTCATATTTTTATAGCTTAAATTATATTAATTAGTTTATATGATTTGTCTATATTTGTAAGGTCAAAAACTTGTAGTTTAAAGCCGTTTCCCATCTAGATAATCTCTTTGCTCTTAAAAGATTCAGTATAAGTATAATGTTTGTGCAAATCACTGACGATTGTCTAATGGGATTCAAAACTGATTTGGTTTTCTAACGGTTTCAGGTTTTCTACAAATGGTTTTTAAACAAAAAATTGGATGCGAAAACTGATGAGGAGCATTACAGAGGAATAGAAGAAGATTTTGGTTGTTCACACAAACGATCTGTAGCATAGCTTTGCATGTATTAAATAATTGGCGGCAAGGCGGAAGATACAAACTTCTCTAGCAATGATTGAGTCTCGTGAGAGATGGTGGGGGAGGAATAAGACTACACTCCTTAAAAAAAGAGGTAAATTTTAGCTCATTCTATGATAATTAATCAATGGATTTTCGATGATCAATCCGTTATATTTTGAAGAAAAAGAAGACGGACATGTTGGCTATATTTGAGACACATGCGAGTGGGGAAAGAGCTGGTTCGATCTGTCGGGGCCTAGGTTTTGACCATAACTACAGAGTGGATGCAGTAGGGCAGAGTGGAGGCTTGTGGTTACTGTGGAGATCCGGCATTGGAGAGGTGGAGATAGTGCGTTCTTCAGATCAGTTTATTCATGCCAAAGTTGTGAATGTGGACGAGAGCTTGCATGTCGTAGCGTTGTATGCCGCCCCTACAGTGAGCAGACGGAGTGGTTTGTGGAATCAGTTGCGGGATGAGGTCAGAGATATTCAAGATCCAGTGATCGTTGGGGGAGATTTTAACACGATCCTACGGCTGGATGAGCGTAGTGGAGGCAATGGCAGGCTCTCCGCGGACTCGCTTGCGTTTGGTGAGTGGATAAATGACTTATCCTTGATTGACATGGGATTCAGGGGACATCAGTTTACCTGGCGGAGAGGGCGAACAGGGAATAATGTGGTCTCCAAACGACTTGACAGGGTTTGTGCGCTGCCCACACTCGTATAAAATGGCAAGACGCCTCTGTGACACACCTTCCTTTTCTAGCCTCGGACCATACTCCCATCTATATTCAACTAGTTGCGGAGGTGAGGAACAATGCACAGAGAAGACCTTTTCGTTTTGAAGCTGCCTGGTTAACCCACCCGGGGTTTCAAGAGCTGCTTAGCACGAGTTGGAAGAGTAATATTAGCACACGAGTAGCGCTGGTCGAATTGCAGACAGTGCTAAAGAAGTGGAACAGGGAGGTCTTTGGAGATGTCCAACGGAAGAAAGACGCTCTGCTTTCTGAGTTGTCATCGATTCAGGGACTGATTGATCAGAACCCGACTGATGAGCTCTTGGAGAAGGAAGTTTCAACCCTTAACGAGTTGGATAATGTGTTGAAGCAGGAAGAGATGATATGGTATCAAAAATCCCGGGAAAAAACTCTTATCACAGGGTGACCGCAATACTAAGTTCTTTCACCTGTCAACGATCATTAAAAGAAAGCGTAATAGGATCAAAATGTTAAAGGATTCAGATGGAAGGTGGATATCTAATGGGCCTGATCTGGAGAAGCTGGCAATTGAGTATTACAAGCGGCTGTATTCGATGGATGATGTTGAGGAATCCGTGCCAACACTGCCAAGGGAGGGTTTTACGGCCTTGTCTAACAATGAAAAGACATCGCTTAATAGACCTTTTCTGCCTGTTGAGATTGAGACTGCGATGAGGAGCATGGGTAGTTTTAAGGCGCCAGGACCTGATGGTTATCAGCCAATATTCTACCAGAGATGTTGGGACACGGTAGTGGAGTCAGTTAACAGATTTGCTTTGGAGTTCTTTGAGACCGGGAACCTACCAAGAGACACAAATAATATGATCTTAGTTTTGATCCCAAAAGTGGGACAACCAGAACGGATTATGCAGTTTCGGCCTATCTCCTTATGCAATGTTCTCTTTAAGATCATTACTAAAACTATGGTGGGGCGTTTGAAAGGTGTGATATCGAAGCTAATAGGACCAGCTCAGGCGAGTTTTATTCCTGGACGGCTTAGTACTGATAACATCGTGGTTGTGCAAGAGGCGGTTCACTCAATGCGTCGCAAGAAAGGGAAGAAGGGTTGGATGCTGTTGAAGCTGGACCTGGAAAAGGCTTATGATCGGATACTCTGGGATTTTTCAGAAGATACTTTACTAGCGGCTGGCCTGAGTAACGAGTGGGTCCGTTGGATAGCGCAATGTGTCTCAGGCCCTTCTATGAGTCTACTTTGGAATGGTGAGAAGACTGAGGCCTTTAAACCGCTCCGTGGTCTTCGGCAGGGAGATCCCCTGTCTCCATACATGTTTGTATTGTGTATGGAACGCTTATGTCATCTCATTGAGGTTGCCATCGTGGAAAAGAAGTGGAAACATATAACTCTCTCTCTCGTGGTGGGCAGAAGCTTTCGCACATCTGCTTCGCAGATGACCTGATCTTGTTTGCAGAAGCGTCGATTGCTCAGATCAGAGTGGTTTTTGGGGTTTTGGAACGTGTTTGTACGGCGTCGGGACAGAAAGTTAGCCTCGAGAAGTCAAAGATATTTTTCTCCTCCAATGTTTCTAGAGAACACTGCTGCCAGACATCTTGCTATCCTGTTTTCTTCTGCTGCTGTTTGCTCGCTCTTTCTTTAGCAACCCTTAACAAAGCTAGAATACTTATGTTGCGTATAGTAGCCAGGGGGCCGAGCAAGAGATTCCTAAACTGCCATCGGAAACAGAGGCTATCCTATAGATATGCCTTTGACCCACGCATCTAACCAGCTCGCGTGGTTCACCGGTTCCACCGACTCAATCCAGAAACAAGATTTGACGTTATTGAACTGGGGGCAGCCATTAGCGCAGAGAGTGGAATTGGGGTAACTTGTGATTTGGGAAAGTATCTTGGGATGCCAATTCTCCAGAAACGAATAAATAAGGAGACTTTTGTTGAAGTACTTACGCGAGTGTCAACAAGGTTGGCAGGCTGGAGAGGAAAAACGTTAAGTCTAGAGGGGCGTATTACTCTTACTAAGGCAGTTCTATCATCTTTGCCAGTCCATACAATGAGCACAATCATCCTACCACGACACACTTTGGAGAGATTGGATAGATTAGCCCGTGACTTTGTGTGGGGTAGCACCGCAGAGAGAAGGAGGATTCATCTACCGTCTTGGGATCAAGTATGCTCGTCGAAAGCAGCTGGGGGCTTGTTTGCGCAGGGCAGGGGACATGAACAAAGCTTTAATCTCAAAGGTGGGATGGTGGTTGCTTCAAGACAAAGAGAGCTTGTGGGCACGAGTAATCCGGAGCAAGTACAGAGTTGGAGAAGTACAGTCTCGGTCTTGGCATAAACCAAGGAGTAACTGCTCGTCGACCTGGTGGAGTATCGTCTCTGGGCTGGTGGATGTGGTTGAGAGAGGACAGAGCTGGGTGATTGGAGATGGGAAATGCATTAGATTCTGGATGGACAGGTGGTTAATGGGTAAATCCTTATTGGAAGGAGAGTTTGGAGAGTTACCTGAGAACTACCAAAATCTGAGAGCCTGCGATTTGTGGCAAGTTGGAAGAGGATGGGATCTGGAAAGGATTAGCCCATACGTGTCTGAAGATCGTCGCTTAGAGCTGGGGGCAGTAGTGATCGACCCTGTAGCTGGGGGTGAGGATAGACTTTCATGGGGAGAATCTCCAGACGGAAAGTTCTCAGTAAATTCGGCTCATGCTTTGATTACACAGCATCTGAATTCAGGCCAGAATATGGAGAACTTTTACAAAAGAACATGGAAGGTGTTGGCTCCAGAGCGGATTCGGGTTTTTCTGTGGTTGGTTAGTCGACGAGTGATACTGACAAATGTCGAAAGAGCGCGAAGACATATGAGCGATACAGATACCTGCACTGTTTGTCGAGGAGGAGTTGAGACAATCCTCCATGTCCTCCGAGACTGCCCCTCTATTGCAGGTATTTGGCAGCGTATTGTTCCACCTAACAGAACACAGTTGTTCTTTGCGCAAATACTTTCTGATTGGCTCTATGAAAATCTGGGGATGGAAACGGATCCGAGGATGGGACGTGGGCAACCTTATTTGCTGTTACAGTCTGGTGGAGTTAGAAGTGGCGATGTGGCAACGTCTTCGGCGAGAATCATCCCTGTAGAGACAGAGTTAATTTTGTCCGCAAGATGGTAAGGAATGTGAAAACTGCTTTTGACGATGCTGGGGATGAAATGCAGAGGGGAGGTATGATAGAACGTTTGGTTGGTTGGGAGCCGCCGCGTCTTGGCTGGTTCAAACTCAACACAGATGGCACGTCTCATGGCAATCCTAGCCCGGCCACGGCAGGCGGAGTGATCAGAGATGGTGAAGGCGAATGCTGCACGGGCTTTATGCTGAATATTGGTCGCTGTTCGGCTCCTTTAGCTGAGTTATGGGGTGTTTACTATGGTCTATGCCTAGCGTGGGACAAACGTATTGCTCGGCTCGAAGTGGAAGTGGATTCTCAGACGGTAGTGGGGTTTCTCAGAGACGGCATTGGAGAAGCTCACCCACTCTCATTTCTGGTGCGTTTGTGCCAAGGCTTTTTCTCTAGGGACTGGTTAGTCCGTGTGACTCATGTTTTCCGAAAGGCTAACCGTCTCGCTGATGGCTTAGCTAATCATGCTTTTTCAATTCCTTTTGGCTTGCATTCTTTTGATTCAGTCCCATTGGATATGGTTTCAATTTTATGTGATGACGCCTTGGGACACAAGTCCATAAGGCAAGTCCGTTTGTAAGGTTCTTTCAGTCTTTTGTTTTAATAAATAGGGGAGTATAAACTCCCTGTTCTTCACCAAAATAAAAAATCAATGGATTTTGATTAAATTGCATTATGATAACCACAACCGGCAATGCGCTCTTTGTCACCACCCTTTGGAGACGAGAGATCATATATTCTTAGTCTGGGAATCGCTTGCAAGGGGTATTATGAAATCAAACTTCACAACGGATTGGGCATCTCTAGTTTTCTACCTTCAGACAGTAACTATGGATTTCATCCCTCTGTTTGTGATCTCTTACCTTTTCCAAGCGGTTATACATAGTCTATGGAGAGAAAGAAATCAGCGCCAACATGGAGAGTCTCCCTCTCCCCCTGCACGACTTATCAAAACCATTGATCAGACTGTGAAGAACCATTTGATGACAGCGCAAGAAAGTGGAGAGAAACAATGGGAAGCAGGACTCGAATACTGGCTAAGTGTTCAGCTCTAAACTCAACTTTTCAGGAATTTTGTTTCTTTGATTATATGCTCTAATCTTTTGAATCACTAACATGCATATGTAAAAAAGTTTTTTTTTTTGGGTTTGCAATTTAACAGTCAATTTGAAAAGAAAAAAAAATGCATGTGTTTAATTTTGATTTGTGTTCTCATCTGTTTTTTTTTTAAATTTCCTATTGAACTTTATTATCAAATGATTATTGAATCTCCATTCTTTTCAATGACAATCAAGTTCTTAATATAGTATTAGAACTTATATTTCTTTTAAATTTGATATTAGGCTTTTCAGATTGTCCTTAAAATTATATAGACACAACACAAGTCTAACAAAATAGTCTCGCTATCGGAACTATTTTAACATGGATTCATTACCACTATAGCAAAAAATTAATGTTATATACATATTTTACATAAAGTTGGATTTCGGAGAACAGAGGTGTTGGGCATGAGGCTAATGAAAAAAACTGAAGGGATAAAAGATTGGACTGTACGCTGTAGTTGAAGATACTTACCATGTATTGACTTACACAAGAGTAAGCTTTACAAAATAAATTTTGTCGACATTTACTAATGTTCTGTACTAATTTTCTTTGCACATTGCATAAAAAGAAAGTCTTCACGGTAGATGGCGGCGAGAAGAAAAGCTATTTAAAAATTTTGGGTTCAAGCATTCATGAGAACTTGCTCTATCAAGTCTAGAGCTGGGAATTTTGGTCTTTGCAAAAGAGGCTAAAACGAAAGCCACCACGAGAAAGGTCTCTAATATATTTAAATATTTTGTAGAACCCGCGCTTTTGCGTACATATTAATGTTTGAAAGTTGAGTTGTTGGAAGATATGCCTTTTTCTCCAATAAATTAATCACATTTGTATATAGATGCGTCAACGTATTAATCTAATCTAAGTTTATCGAAAGTTTAATTTTCTTCTTTTTTAACGAATTTTGGTTAAAATGCAATATAATCTAATTTTATGTAAATTTTTTTTCCTTTGAACGAATTTGAATGACTAAAGTGATTATCCAAAACAGAAAAATAATATTACTTGAAAAAGTGTTTGGAAGAGAAATATTTAGTAGACAAGATAAGATAAAATGAAATTTATCTGAACATATTGATTTATTATTTTCTTTTTGTAGAAATCTGAACAGATTGATTAATTAAATACATTAATTCATTTATATTATTTCGGACCCGAAAAATTATAGTTGCTTATCCTAAGAACGCCAAAGGATAAATATCACCGGGTGAAAGTAAAAATGAATTTAAACATATTGTGGATAAGTGTAATTTTGTTGTACAAAATCTTGGTGGAACATGTAATCTAACAGTAAATAAAAATATTGTTTGCTTTTATGGACGACTAAATCGGTTGCAAATAGGATAATGCGTAGAAAAGGAAGATAATCTTCTTCTATATAATCTAAGAATCTATTTCAAATTTCTTTTATTGAATTATCCATTTCAAATTAAGATCTTTTGTTAGTCAACCCGAAACAAAAACAGTTTTGAATGATTATGTTAAAATTTCGGATAAAAAATTTCTACGTGTGCATAAAATCCGCTATATCCAATTAAAAATACTTGTTACTCAATATAATTTTGCTATAGAGCAAACATGAAAGTTAGTTCTCAAAAAAGCGCCCAAATAAAAAAAAATTTAAGGATAAGTACATTTCTTTTTATTTATGTTTTGATAAACATATGAAATATAATGAGTTGGAAACGAGTATTAAAGATTAATAGTAACCAACTAAACAAGTCCTAAATATTATGTTTATTTTTCGCACAAAATCTATTAATATCAAAATCAAAATTCAAATTATAAATCGGGATAATTTTTTCTTCTTGTTTTGTCAAAAAGTCGGGATAATTAGTTGAAAATGAAAATTCAGAAATTATACTTAAAAATAAAACATGGATTATGATTTTGGTTGTTTGGATAATACCAATTATAACTTTTGATGGAGAAAAAAAGATATCCAAAATGTCTACGTTAGGATTTTCTCCCTTATAAAAAGCCATTGTTTTCTTCTATCTCCTACACTCAAAACAAAACAAAAACTTCTGCGCAGAAAAAAAAATGGTTTCTCTTACGTTTCTTCTATGTTGTCTCTTAGTAACTGGTACTGCATATGCTACAATTGTTTCTCACGATGGTCGAGCTATCACCATCGATGGTCATCGTCGAGTCCTCCTCTCCGGTTCAATCCATTATCCTAGAAGCACTCCTGAGGTAATCAAACGTAACATGTGTCAATTCATATATTCTTTTGTTAGTTTTTATGATGTTCAGTAGCATTGTATTAATTATATTCGTTTTGTTTGTTCATTTTTATGTTTAGATGTGGCCGGATCTTATCAAGAAAGGCAAAGAAGGAGGTCTTGATGCGATTGAAACATATGTTTTTTGGAATGCTCACGAACCTACTCGTCGTCAATATGATTTCTCTGGAAATCTAGATCTTATCCGCTTCTTGAAAACTATTCAAGATGAAGGATTATATGGTGTTCTTCGCATAGGACCATATGTTTGCGCCGAATGGAATTACGGGTAATATACTGTAAACTTGCTTCATCTTACTAATTAATATACCAAAACATATCGTGTAATATCAGTAGTTAGTCAACACCCATAATGAGTTAGCGTAAATCTACATTTCTTCAATTCTATATGGTGATACTCATGTTTGTATTGTATTAATGTTTTTGATTGGTAATTTGTTTTTTAATTATTTTAAACAGAGGATTCCCTGTGTGGCTGCACAATATGCCCGGAATGGAATTCAGAACCACCAACAAAGCATTTATGGTAAATCTAAACTCGTTTATTAGCACTTTCTTTAGCTATTGTGTGGTATTTTTGTTTAACTAATTGTGTATATGGATGATTTATACATAGAATGAGATGCAAAACTTCACAACTATGATAGTAAACATGGTCAAGAAAGAAAAGTTGTTTGCATCACAAGGAGGTCCAATTATTCTTGCTCAGGTAATTAATCTAATATCTATTACTATATTATCTATTTTGTAATATAAGTTCTTACTAATATTGATATTTGATTGATTATTCTTTCAGATTGAAAATGAATATGGAAATGTAATTGGATCGTATGGAGAAGCTGGTAAAGCATACATTCAGTGGTGTGCAAACATGGCTCAATCTCTTGATATTGGTATCCCATGGATCATGTGTCAACAAGACGATGCTCCTCAGCCTATGGTAACTATCTTCATTTAATTATTATAAGTATTTCATTATTTTAACTTATACAAAGTTTAATTATTTTTAAATCGTTTAATTTTTTTAGTTGAATACATGCAATGGTTACTACTGTGACAATTTTGAACCAAACAACCCCAACACTCCTAAGATGTGGACAGAGAACTGGACTGGATGGTAAGTTTTATATTATCGTATAAATAATTATCTTTTCTTATCTTTTTCTAAATTTATTATCATATGTAAATATATATTATTTTATATTTGTGTAGGTATAAGAATTGGGGAGGCAAAATTCCTCATAGAACAACTGAGGATGTTGCTTTTGCTGTTGCAAGATTCTTTCAAAAAGGAGGAACTTTTCAGAATTATTATATGGTAAAACTAATAATGATGAAACTTGATTTAATTATTTTACCTCACAGAAAAATGACACTAACTAATAATGTTAAATGAATGTTTTCTTATCTATTTAGTACCATGGAGGCACCAACTTTGATAGAACCTCAGGTGGTCCATATATTACTACTTCATATGATTATGATGCTCCTCTTGATGAATATGGTAAATTTAAATTATATTCATATTTAAAATTGCTATGCGTTTTAATTTTTAGTAGTAATAATATCATGAAAATCTATTAGGTAACTTAAACCAACCAAAATACGGGCATCTGAAACAACTTCACAATCTTCTTCATTCTATGGAGAAAGCTCTCACCTATGGAAACATCTCCACCATTGACTTTGGAAATTTTGCATCGGTAATATATCTAAGAATATTCTCGTTGTTTTGATTATCAATATTAAATATGTTATTTTTGAACTGATTTTTATCATGATTATATATTATATAGGCAACCATTTATACAACCGAAGAAGGATCAAGTTGTTTCTTTGGAAACGTAAATGAAACTTCAGATGCAACTATCAATTTCCAAGGAGAAACTTATGTTGTCCCGACTTGGTCCGTTAGCATTTTACCAGATTGTAAAACTGAGGTTTACAATACTGCCAAGGTTTGTCTATTTTACAATTTTAAGTTATATACTTACTCTTTTCTGAATTTTCTTTGTGGATTTATACATTTTTATAGATTAGCAATCCTCATTACATTCAATTATAACCTTCAATACATTTTTTATGGACTTTAAATTTTCAGATTAGCACTCAAACTTCGGTTATGGTTAAGAAGCCAAATGAAGCTGAGGATGAGCCAGTAACTTTGAAATGGTCATGGAGACCAGAAAACATGGACAATTTGCTTTTGAAAGGAAAAGGAGAATCAACAATGAGCCAACTCTTTGATCAGAAAGTAGTAAGCAATGACCAAAGTGATTATCTCTGGTACATGACTACGGTTAATCTTAAGGAGCAAGATCCGGTTTGGGGTAAAAACATGTCTCTTCGTATCAACAGTACTGCTCATGTCCTTCACGCTTTTGTCAATGGACAGCATATTGGTAAGTAAACTGATATATTCTCAAATCTCAACTGTAGCTTACTCCAGAAGATAATATTAATTGATTGTATGTCTTCAGGTAACTATCGTGCGGAAAATGGAAATTTTCATTATGTTTTTGAGCAAAATGCAAAATTCAACCGTGGTGAAAATATCATTTCTCTCCTTAGCATAACTGTAGGACTTCCGGTAAGTTTTTGTTTATTATTATGTTGCAAGTTATTAAGTTGAAACCATTTTGTTAATTTATGAATTTAACCATTTTGTCAATTTTTTTTTTTAGAACTATGGTGCTTTCTTCGAAACTGTACCAGCCGGAATCACTGGACCCGTTTTTATTATTGGTAAAAATGGTGATGAAACCATAGTAAAGGATTTATCTTCTCATAAATGGAGCTATAAAACTGGTTTAAATGGGTTTGAGAACCAACTCTTTAGTGTGGAGTCACCCTCTAAATGGTCAGGCGAAAGTGTACCATTCAACCGAACAATGACTTGGTACAAGGTAAGTAGAAATTATCTTTAATAACTAATCAAACATTTCGTGATTTAATTATGAAATCATATCATTTGATTTTTTTTTCAGACTTCTTTCAAGGCTCCATTGGGAAATGATCCAGTTGTTGTCGATCTTTTGGGACTTGGAAAAGGTACAGCTTGGATCAATGGAAACAATATTGGACGTTATTGGCCTGCATTTCTTTCAAGCGATGATGGTTGTTCTGGCGAGTGTAATTATAGAGGAGCTTATTATGCTGAAAAGTGCCAAACAGCTTGTGGAGAACCTACTCAAAGATGGTATACTTTTCTAAATCCAATCAGTTTCTAGAATCAAATTTGTTTATTTTAAAACTAGAACTTTAAGAAATCTTTATTGAAATTTGTTTCTATTTTTCTCTTTTTATAAACAGGTACCATGTTCCTCGTTCCTTCTTGAACCCTGAAGGAGATAACACATTGGTTTTGTTTGAAGAGATTGGAGGAAATCCATCGCTTGTTAATTTCCAAACTATTAGAGTGGGAAGTGTCTGCGCAAATGTCTATGAGAAAAATGTTCTTGAACTTTCATGTGATGGAAAATCCATTTCTGCCATCAAATTTGCCTCATTTGGTAACCCTGAAGGCAGTTGTGGATCTTTTGAGAAAGGAACATGTGAAGCAAGCAAAGATGCTGTTGACATTCTCACTGCAGAATGCGTTGGAAAAGAAACGTGTTCCATTAATGTTTCCACCGATAAGTTTGGAGCACCAGAGTGCAATGGTCTTGCTAGAAGGCTTGCTGTTGAAGCTATTTGTTAGGTTTTATTTCTAGATTTATGGGGTTTTTCATCTTTTTTTTATTCAACTTTTTTTTATTCAAATTTGTTAGACTTTGTTTTGGGTTTTAAGGATTTAGTTCGTTTTAATCGTAGGAACTTTTCACCCATTATTAGTAAAGATGGGTGATTTTATTCAATATCAATAAAAGAACACCTTCTTATATTTACATTGTCTACGATCATTTTCTTCTCCAGAATCAAACCGTGGTCATTTCTTCTCCACGATCCCTACTCTCTCAGAAAAATAAGATAACTGTTCTCTTCAATGCTTGTATTTTTCTGCTACTACTACTTTCCCGATGTCAACAAAAATTCAACGACATTAAATGTGACATGTTCTCTAGGTTAGTTTGGTTACGGTTTTATTCATCCGAGCCTCTATCCAAAAGCTCTTCACAATCTTTATAGTTTCGCTCTGATTTAGTTTTCTTTTTTCGTCCAAACAAGAAATTCTTTATAAAAAAAATAAACAAGAGACGTTTTCTTTTTAAAAAAATTGAATTGTGCGACGCTTATAAATTGACAAACAATCAAAATTCTTTATTTCTTTCTGTATCAGTGACAATGGCGTACAAAATTGCAAATCCAAAAGAGAAGGGAATAAAAGGATGATCGTTATTGAAGTATTTGATGTTGGACCAAAAATTTTAATAAGTCATTGGATTTTATTAAAATCTGTATGTGTGAAAAAAATGGGCTTTCGAACCATTTAATGGTATTCGAACCATTTAAAGAGAAAGTTTTTTGTACGTAAAAATTAAAATGAAATGAAGGGAAATATCCCATATAAAGAAGGAAGGGAAAATTCCCTTAGTTTAAATAAGGAAAAGTACTTAGAGGAGTTAAACATGTGG
>KE154466.1:6862-21382 GCA_000411075.1 Sisymbrium irio | reverse complement strand
TCGGGGCAGGGCGTGGTCGCGTGGCTCGTGCCTCTTGGCTCTTGGTAGAGGGCCGGAGGCCCATTAACTATATTTTTGGGCCAAATTCGGATAAATGTTTTGGATCAGTTTCAAAAAAAAAAATCTGATAAATTAGTTAAAGATTTTGCCCATTAATCCACCGAATCAATTAGTCAATTAATGACAAATAGTGATAAAAGAAAGCCCTTGTTTTCCTCATTTTTTGCTCAGTTTTCTCACAAAAAACTTACATAGCAAAATCCAATGATCCCTCTTCCACAAGAGTAAGTCTCGAGAGTATAACGTAGTGTTTATCTAAGTTCGTAAATTCTGTATTCGAGTGTTAACGAATCGTTCTCAAGTGTGTTGTATCCTGGGACTCGAAAATCGTACAAAACCATAACACTAACGGGCGATTTATTTGAATTAAGGAAAGAGAGAAATCTCGTCTCACGTTTCTTTGTTTATTCGTTTATTGTCTCGTTCTACTACTTATGTTTCCGTTTAGCGTTTAGCATTGCTTCTCTTATTTTTTATTTCTATTCTTTCTTTATCGTTTTCTTATTTATTTATTTTATTGTTTTTGTTTACTGTCATATATTACTGTTTATTTTATATTGCAATTCTTATTACTGTTCTTCATTATTTATACTATCTGTTTAATCGCATCTCCCTCAATCGGTTTTAGTGGTCTTACATTTGATACCTGTAAAGATTTTCATAGAGATCATACCAAACGATGAGCTCTTGCAAAAGTATAAACTTCATAAGTACAAAAGGATTGTTCAAGCTCTAACAGAGGTGATTGAAGGCTTCTTCGACGTGCTTTTCAAGTACATGAAGATCGGTTCTTGAGGTCTGGTGTGTATCTTGTATTCGAAAAGTTGGAGCTCCAAGAATATTACCAGAGACTCGTGAAGAAAATTTATATCAACCAGAAGCTGAGTGCCAGCGAAAGCTCATCAACTAAAGCCTGACGTCATTGAAAAAGTACTTAAATACCTAGACATAGATATGAGTCTTGAACGAGATGGGTTGTATAATGGGGAACTTGATACATAAAAACCTTGTGAAAGGTTATTTGGCATACAAGAGCAAAGTGGTATTTCTAAGCAAGAAAGATCCTGATACAGCCATGAAATACACCAGTGCCTTGATCACTTGATGACACAAGATTCCTAAGCTAGCTGCTTGCGGAAGTAGATAGAAGGTAGAGATGGTGGTAAAGCTGTGATTGACTCTTTTAATATGTGGATGATTAACTCTCTTAATATGTGGATGATTAACTCTCTCAATCAGTAAATAAGGTTTCCTGAATCTCACAAAAAATCTCAATTTGTGGCTTCTAGAGAACAGAAGTGAATCGCACACTCTAATCCTAAAGAATATGAACAATTTTCCAAATATACAACTTTGAAAAAAAGAAAATTATTAGTTCTCGATTTAAAGTTAATTTATAAATAAAATAGAATGGAGCTTCATATAGAGCATTAAGACTCGTTCATAACGGTCTAAAACAAAAAGACAAAACAAAAATTAAGAAAAGTATATGTTGGTGTGATACTCCCCTTCTGTGGTAAAAGATGTTTGATAAAAGCTTCCAAACTAAAGTTCTAATTTTAAGCTTTTTTTTTTTTTTTAATCGAAGGTTTACTATTAAATTTGCAAAAGAAAGAAAAAACATACAAGGCCCAGTCCAGATTTTAAATGTTTACGAGCCGAAGTCCAATAGCAAAAAAGAGTGCCGTTAACATAGATTAATTAGAACACATTATCGATAGAACCAAGGCATAGAAAAGAGTGGGATTGAGGAAGTCAGGGTAATGATCGGAGAAGCGAACCAGTGTTGTATCATGGAGGAGGAGGAATGTGGGCTCGTGTGGCGCAAGGAAGCAATCCGCGATCTCACTATTCCATCAATCTCACAAAGTACAAGGTCCGAGAGTTTGAATTATTGGTGATGCAGTCTGTTGTTCCTCTAAGTCCAGATGCTGTAAATAAAACTTTGCCAAGCAAGAGTCGACAGTTTCCAATGGGGCGGGTGATATTAAGTCCTTGGAGAGTTTGTACGCCATCAAGCCAGACTATTGAGGGAGTAATATTAACACGGCAGGCAACATGAGACCAGATTGCCCAAGAGAAATCGCATTGAAAGAGAAGGTGATCCCGAGATTCCAGACCAGATTGTACTTTTAAGCTATTTGACTCTACAGATTCCTTCTGACTCGAATGGCCGCCAGTTTTTCTTTGTCAACTCGACTCCCTTTTACTATTCATCACTCGATTTCATTTACTACATAGTAGATGTACTGTCAGAACCTCCTATTTCAAAGATACAACCTTTAAGAACACAATCCCTTGAAAACTTTTTATCAAACCTCTCTCCAACCGTGGTTATATATTACGCGATTGTTCCATTTTCAGTTTTTTTTTAAAAAAAACTAAACGTGTAATGTGTTTAAAAACAATTTCCATATTCTTGTCTATCTTCTTTATTTGTGCATGTCCACACAATCAAATCAACGCAATATATGAGTTATTATAGAAATATCATAGCTAAAAAATTTCTATGTTCGTTTACTTAAATACAGTCAAACATAGTGTTACCGTACCTAATTTTCCTTGTTTAGAAAGTAGAAATGCGCTTTGGAACCACAAGTACTACAACAGTTAAGTTTAAAGGCTGTCACGGTGTCATTTTCTATTCTACGATTGGGTTTGTTACTCATCATGGGAAAATCGTATTTTAAACCTCAAAAGTAGAATTTATTAACACTTTAAACCTTGGCGCTCAAGCACTCACACTTTAAAACGTAAAATTAGAAATTCTCTCAGAATTAACCGTAAAATTAACCCATGAATTCACACGACCAGACTTTTGAACATAATAGTTAACTCCATGATGGAACAGTAAATGCATGTTTATTTTGTTTTTAACATCGTTAATCAAAATCGAAAACAGAATTAAAAACTTATAAAAATAAAAACCATAAAAACTAATCTTATTAAAAGGGTTGACACAAAAACACTCATCCACTTCAACTCCTCAAATCGATTTAGGGTTCTTCAGAAACAAAATTAGGGGAAAAAACTCAGAAACTCAAAATCCAAAAAACGAAGTGAAAGCAGCCGCGAACCGAGATGAAGAGACGACATTCAAAATGTCTGAAAGTGGAATTTCGTCAACCGTCAAATACACGAACGACAAAGGCCTTCGGTGTAATTGTAACCAGTCAGCGAAGATTGTGAGAGCTTGGATGGATATAAACACTGGGAGAAGGTTCTATGGCTGCATAGGGCGTAAGGTGGCACACGGGTATGAGTATTGTAACTTTTTTCGTTGGTTTGATGTGGAGAAACGATATGGGTGGCAACATGAAGCATTAATCGAGACAAGAGATGTCATGAGAGAGCAAAAAAAGGAGATTAAGAAGTTGAGAGATGTTGTTAATGCTGTGAAACATGAAGTTCAAACTAAGATGGAAACCCTGAATGGCATAGTGGAAGAATTGAAGCAAAGTCATGAAGAATGTGAAGCGTTGAAGCGAGAAGTGTTGATTTTGAACGAAATGAGCATGGTGTTCCGTACTGTTCTTATCACTTTTTATGTTGGGTTTACAGTGTTGTTGGGCATGGTAGTGGCTATGGGTAACAGTGGTGGACCCAGGAATGTTTTTTATTGGGTTCAAAATATTAGTAAAATAAAATGTTCTGTAATAGCGTTTATAACTAAAAAGAATATCTTACAAAATCGCCTTGCGCTCCTTCATATCCTGAAATCGTGTCATCACAGCTTCATTGGTAATAGTCTCGAAAACATCTTTCTCGACAAAACAAACTAAACAGTCATTTAAAAATTGATCTCCAATCCGATTGTGTTGATGTGTCTTCACGGTCTTCATTGCTGAAAAGCATCTCTCAACAGTTGCAGTTGCAACAGGCAAAATAAAAACCAACTTAAGAAGTCTATACACCAAAGGATGTGACATATGTTTCCGAGTTTCCACCAATATACAAGCAAGTTCTCCAAGACTCTTCAACTGAGTAAATCTTTCATCATTTCGAATATTATTAATGTAGATATCTAATTCTCGCTCAATAGATATGTATTCTCCATGAGTAAAATCATCTGGATACTTAGATAACTTCATCAACTTTGACTGATCAAAATCAGAGAATGAGTTAATGGGAGATAAGGAAGCAGCACAGATAAGCAATTCAGTGTTCACCTCATTAAAGCGACTGATGAACTCCTGAAGCTGCAAATCCAAGACAACATATAAGCAATTGACCCTATAGTGATGCATATTTGATACTCCTGGTTTTTTCTGGGTCTTCTTTAGTCAACAAAATCTTCCTCCATGTCAACATTTTCTAAATCATGTTTCTCAAAAAAAAAAAACTTTATCCATGAGAAAACCCCATCCATCATCTCTAAACTTCTGAAATTGTCTCTTAGTTGATTTCACCAATGACATTGCATTCAAAATGTCTTGATCTCTTCTTTGTAGTGTCATAGACAAGTTCTCTGTAAGTCCTAAAATGTGTATCATCATTTGCAGATAAAACACAAAATCAAAGTTGTAGAAATACTTGAGGAGATCATATGTTTGACGCCTTTTCAAGACTTCTTTGCCTTCATTCTGAATGTACTCGAGCACCTCCACAATAGAAGAAAACAACTCAGTCAAACACAATAGAGTTTTATAGTGAGAATTCTAACGAGTATTTCCTGGTCTTTGAAGAGAAACGTCTTGATTCAACCATGTTCCAGTGCTGATTGCACCATTATTAATTCCTTCCTCAACCTTTTTCTATAACTCTCTTGGATCATGGTTTTTTTCTTTTATATGAAACTCCCACCACATTCAACAACAGAGAAATCATATCACAAAAATCTCCAACATCAAGATGTTTTTTCAACCGCTACAATAACCAGTTGAAGTTGGTGAGGAAAGCAATGGACATAATATGCTGATGAGGTTTCCTTCAAAATTAATGACCTTAACCCATTGAACTCATCCCTCATATTACTTGCTCCATCGTAGCTTTGTCCTCTCACTTTTTTAATGTTCAACCCATATTTTGCAAACAAAGAATCAACAGCAGCTTTCAAAGATGTTGAACATGTGTCGCTCACATGTGTAATACTCATGAATTTTTCTTTGACCATCCCACTTTTATCAACAAAACGAAACACTACCGCCATTTGTTCTTTATCAGAGACATCAGCCGATTCATCCACCAATAAACCAAAAACATCATGATCAATGTCTTTAAAAATAGATTTAACTAGCTCTTCAGCAATAAAATTCACTATATTTTTCTGAATATTTGGAGACATCGATTGATTATTCTCAGGAGCATTTTCTAAAACAACCTTACTCACAACTTTATTATGTTCAGCAGTGTATTTCAAGAGCTCTACCTTTGTTAGCAGTTTTTACTGACTCATCGTGACCATGAAAAGATAATCCTTGCCGTAATAAGTATCTGGAAGCAACAAATGAAGCATTCAACTGAACTCGATACTCATTCTTTGTAATATCATCTTGCTTCTGCAGAGCTTGCTTGACAGAACGACTTTGATTTATCAAGTTTTCACACTTCATGACTGCATTCTTATGAAAAGCATTTATCCCATGTCTTGAAATTCTTTCAAACTTATTCCAACTAGAGAATCCTTCAATATCCATGTATCATTTTTTTCCTCCCTTACCAACATTATCTCTGAAAAGGTAACAACAAAGACGAAAAGGTAACAACAAAGACGAAAAGCTGCTTCTTTCTTCACACTATACTCTAACCAGCTTTGAAACATATCGAACCAAGCTGCATTAAATCACCTCATCACACCTCCTATCGATATTTGCTTAAAATTATGACCTTTAGGTTGGCAATGACCTTTAACCAAATACTTGTGAATCACTTCATCTCTTTCATTTGGATGATAATCTGTTATTCTTTTTCGATCAGCAGGATCTGATGGCAAATCATCTAAATTAGTACAAGCTGAAGGTATATCTTTTCTTTTCAAAAACTTTTTTAGTGATGTTTGATTCATCTTAAATAAAAATAATAAAGAATTACATATTTTGATAATATAAATTGCACAGACGAAAAGTGTACAGAACTAATAATTTAAGTTCGAATTCAAATTTTACTACAATTGACAAATATACATACTAATTTTTTTTCAAGCATATATATTCAATGTTTAAATAATTAAGAACCGTAATAAAACAAAATTTTGATTTGAAAGTTAAAACATGGACTTAATTACTTGAAAGAAAAGGCAAAAGAGAATATAAGAGAAGTTGAAGAGGCTGAGAAAAAATTATCTTGTCACGTTCAACTGTTCAAGTTATAGAAACGGTTTCCAAATACTTCGAAAGGCCTGTCTTTGAATGGACACCAATAGATTCCAATACCATGTGGGATATTACCTGTTTTTCTTATCTGGAGTGGCTTTCTTCGTAGAGCTTTTTTTGCATGTGGCTTTGGTGGTTGAGTTGATGAAGCTACTGGTTCACTTGATGAAAGTATTGGATGCAGCTGCCAACCAAAGAGATGTTGTGTCACCTGACAAATAATCGAGAGTCTTCATCTCCTTCCCTACCTCTTTGACCCATATCAGCGAAATCTGAGTATTTATCTTCGCAACATTCAACACGAAGTCTTCAAACTTCTCCCACGTTAAATCCATCATCTTCAACTTCACAGTCAAGCAACCCAAAAAAAAAAAAGATAAGATAGCAACATTGTTCAAAGTTTTTAATCCAAAACCAAACGCAAATATATAAAAAGGAAAAAACTACAATGGTGAGCTTAAATTTCAGTTATCTGGAGGTGATGGTGGGTTAGTGGTAAACCTATTATAGATAGGGGCAGATCTAGAAAAAAAAATTTGTATAGGGCACCAACAGTTTTTAAAATGTTAAATAAAAAATAATTAATAAATAATATTTATACAATAAACTATAAATTTTGGGGTAAAATTTTATTAAATTTAATTAAAACAAAACTTTTACAGATATATAAACATAGATTATGAAATAATTATATTTATATATTGAAACCAAATCATATAATATACTATATGGGTTGAATTATGTACATTTATTAACATGTATATAGTTCTTTATATTGATTTCAATTGATCTGTTAAATAAAAATAAGATGGAAAATAAGATTATAAACAAAAGGAAGTATAACATGTAAACCAAAGTGAAGTAACAAAGAAAAGGAAATATGAGATAATGCCGAGAAAATCGAAAAACAGAACTAACTCAATTAGAATTAGTACTCTAGACATAATTAATAAAAAATAGAGTAAAAAGAAACTAACTTTTGACATTCTATTTTAGACACTCTCAACCAATTGAGCTAACTAGGTAAATAATAACACTAAATGAATATAATTATTTTTAAATCAGTGTGGGGCACGTGCCACACTTCTTTTAATGTGCGTCTGCCCCTGATTATAAAAACGGTTTCCAAACACTTCGAAAGGCCTGTCTTTGAATGGACTCCAATAGGTTCTAATATCATGTGGGATATTACCTGTTTTTCTTATCTTGAGTGGCTTTCTTCATAGAGCTTTTTTCGCATGTGGCTTTGGTGGTTGAGTTGATGAAGCTACTGGTTGACTTGATGAAAGTATTGGATGCAGCTGCCGACTAAAGAGATGTTGTGTCACCTGGCAAATAATCGAGAGTCTTCATCTCCTTCCCTACCTCTTTGACCCATATCAGCGAAATCTGAGTATTAATCTTCGCAACATTCAACACGAAGTCTTCAAACTTCTCCCACGTGAAATCCATCATCTCCAACTTCACAGTCAAGCAACCTAACTTTTTTATATATTCGTAATCTTTGTTTTTCTTCTTCATAGTCCCACCATAATAGATTACGAGTTTCGCATCATCACTGTTCATTAAGACGAAATTGACTTCAAAATTTAACATCCAACAAAAACCCATCCGCAATAAAATCGAAAAGCAACAAAAGCAAAAGAAAAATCACACTTACCCCATTTCGAATGTCGTATCTTCGTCTCAATTCCACTTTTTTCTCCTCTATAATTGTCTTTTTGTCTTAATTTTAAACTGGGGTATTTGTTTTATTTTGGTTTATGAACCACAAATCGATTTAGGGGGTTTTAATTTGGTTTCAGTTTTTATTTTTAATTCGTTTTTAATTTTGTTTTCAATTTTATTTTTATTTTTTTTTTTCAATTTTAGTTAACGACTTTAAAAACAAAACTAATAGACGTTTACTGTTCCATCACGGAATTAACTATTCCGTTCAAAAGTCTGGTCGCGCAAACTCAGAGATTAATTTTAACTGTTAATTCTGAGAATTTTTCTAGTTTAATGGGTTAAAGTACATTAAAGTGTGAGTGTTTAAGCTCCAAGGTTTAAAATGTTAATAAGTTTTATTCGAATTTTCGAAGTTTAAAATGTTATTTTTTGTAAGTATTATGCTAATCTATCTAACAATTTTTATGTTTGAAATAAACTCTTTTGAATATTCATGATGTCATCAATACAATAAAATTTGAGATTCTACTAGTTGCTTTGTTTTATCCAAATCTTTGCAAATATGTACTTTCCTTTCTATTACATTTTCTACTTTATATTTCGCATTCAGATATGTGGATCTGTTATTAAAATATAAAATGAGGAAAACAATGCTACACTGAATCTGAATTCTGAAACAAGTATATATTGTAAAAGAAAAATTAAAATACCTCTAAGAAGTAAAAGACAATACAAATGTTCTATAGACACAACACGAGAAGCTCAAATTCAACGGCCATACGTTAACCATTCGCTGATGACTTCAAAATTAAAAGAGAAACCAAAAACAGAAAGAAAAAATCTCGAAGTGTGACTTACCTCTCTCTCTTTGTGTTTTGTAAACTGAAAGTTTCTATTGAGAAGAAACTTAGGTACAACAAAAAGCTGTTCTTGAATCGGAGACATCCCCAAACTCCACAACACAACCAAATATGGGGTGGTGGCGATGCTGTTGATGATTGATGTGAGTAAATGGATGGTTTGGTTGGAGAATGGTTCTTCTAGCCGAGGAGATCTTTGAACAGTGTAGGGTTCTGACTTGTTGGGTTCACACCCATTTGTCTAACAAGAGCATCTTTCTCGAGAGCTTCCTTAGAGTTAGGTCCCTTTGAGGTTTGAGATTGATATGTGCGTGGGTTTCCTTTGGAGCTATCAGACAGTTCTGATAAGAGAGAGTCAACACTTGTGGTTGTCGTTACAGGTGCTGCATCCGAGTATAGTCCCATCACATCGGTTGAACCACCATCTTGGCTCGAAGAATCCATAAGCCCTTCCAACTCTTTAAAAGGATCCGTCGCTGTTACAGTTGTATCAGTTGGCTCGCCAAAGTCGAGCAAGTCTGGTGGCGGCTGAACAGGGGCTGGACTTTCCTTGGGCACGGTTGCGGGTTTGTTAGCTGCTCCTTTTGCGGGCTTGTGACCACCAGAAGATGACTTTCTATCAGTTCGTGATGATGATGATCCACCGAACAAGGATGCAGCGAGTCTCTGTTTCTCGGGATCGATTTCGGGTTTCTTTGATTCGTAACTGCTTCGAGGCTTTGAGCTAGATGAACCAAATCCACCATCTGAGTGAGTAGTGGTACCGTTTGCTGCTTGCGGAGGTGTAGAAGAAGCGGATGTGGACGATTGATAGCTCGGTCTTCCCCACTTTTGCTTAACGCCATCGAGTCGCAGCTTGATTTCTGATGACTCTCGTTCAGACACGGAAGAAGTTGAAATTGGCTGGTGTGGCTCGCTGTAATAAGAAGGCTCGGGTACTGGAACAAGCTCGGTAGAAGCTTGTGTTGGCACTGATGGCTTTGGGAGTTCATAAGCTTCGAATCGAAGAGCATGAGATGGAACTTCGTGATGATCTTGGGAATGGTAATCGGTTGTTTCAAACATTCCCGATCGCTCTCTCTCAGATATATAAGGTTGTGCTCCACTTTCGATAGCTTGTTGAATGTAGCCATTGAGAAATGAAAGATCCTTATCAACCTAAATTCAGAAAAAGGACCATGAGATTCAAGAAATCCATGTTAGAAGGGAATGCATGAAAAGAAAAGGCTACCTCAATGTCTTCGCAACTAGCATCTAAAGGTAGTATACTCTCCACAGCACGGGCATCTAGAGCAATGAGCGCCTGAAGCTCATATGCACGTTGCTGAAGATCTGTTGAATGTGAAGCAAGTAGCTCCTCGATCAAAGATTGGCACTGCATTAAGAAACCCAGTCAGTCCATGACAAAGCAGGCAATAGATCGGGGTTTCGACTTGAGAAACGTCTAATGATACAGACCTCTGGCAAAACGTCCACCTTTCTCCCAGATGCAATTTCAAAAGCATAGATCTTCATCAGTGCAGAAACAGCATAACCCTTCAAAGAGAACAGAAAACCATTACCATCACTCATTATGTAAAAACTGGATTGAGTTTGCGGTAAAATGTAATATCATCACTCATATGTGCATGTACTAGTAAAGAATCCTTGATCAGACGTCTATAAATACGAAAGCTGTTGATTTATTACATTGTCGAGTTAGCATGCAATGGGTTAATCACATTAGCAATGAATTCAGTCTCCACTACGTTGTCCCTATGAAACTAGCATGAACGGAGATCTCAAAGAGAAGTTGAGTGTTAAAAGAAGCTACAGGATAAACAAACTAAGCAGGAAAAGGTTCCTAGGTGCATCATAATTGAATGCTGCGGAGCTACCTTAACAGTTTCATCACTTGAGTATGCATCAGCCACATCGCAGAGTTTTCCACTTATATAGGAAGCAGAATACTTCCCGTCAGCTGTGCCATATTCTCCCAGCACCCAAGAAATGACCTGGAGATTAAACCCAAAATCAAGAAGCATAGATTCGATGTGCAAAAAAAGCTAAGTGGAGAGGTCGGAAAACAAAATCAACCTGAAGAAACAGGGATGGAAGCTTTGGCTCGCTGATAAGATGCAAGTATGATTCTACCTGCATCGCGAAAAACACACTCATAAGCACAATACAAAAACAGAGTGTACAAACCAACAAAACAAAACACATAAAGTAAGACAGATGATCAGACTTAATCCTAACTTCAAGATTACCATTTGAGATACCAACTCGTTTCTGTTAAAAAGGAGTCCATATATCACCAAAACTACAACTAACAATCTCTTTGTACACAAAAGAAGAACGAACACAAATGGAATGAACAACATACAGCTGATAATCTAAGCTTGTTGTCTGCATCGTCATCGTCCTCTCCAAATCCTTCAGCAATCAAACGCATCAGATTATGTGCCACCTTAATATTTACCAGATCTCCTGCATGCTCGAAGACTTTGTTCATGATCTGCAGTATGGGCAATTTTAAATTTCTGCCAGCCGAAACAAAAGTATGTAAGCACGCAATACAAGGGAGGTTGGCTAGCTACCTGGATGAACCATTGATTGCTTGGAGCGAATTGTTCCGCCAACTCAACACAGCGAGATGCTATCTCAGTTTTGTAATGATTGTCGTTGATACTAATCATGTAATCAATCATCCGGTCGACAATCACTTCTACATTAGAGGACTTGGTCATTTTGTACAGCAATTCAAAAGTTTTCCTCTTTAGTGTATCATCTGGATCCTGTCAGAAAGTAGCAACGAAAGAAACATCATGCCAACGAGCTCACTCGTAAACAAACAACTTAAAAAAAGGTTCCTTTTAAGCCTGCTCACCTCTAAACAATCTATCACAGCAAGTTGGTGCTGCTCAGCAATGTCAGGACTAATCTTTATCAATCGGCCAAGACCATCAATCCCCATGTACTTCAGATTGTGACTATCACTCTGCAAGTAGTTACCCACAGGATTTAGATACAACCATAAGATCAACAAGAGTCTCCACATACACGTCAGAAGAAACAAACCTTCAAAAACTTGGAGATGGCATCCGCAGCAGCTTCTAACAGCTTAGGATTTGGAATTATACAAGAGATACAGCGAATACACTCATAAAGGATCGCATTTCCTATATTGGTAGAGGAATCACACTTCCTGAACAAATCTCCAAGCACCATATACATGATTTCACTCGCACTCTTATCACCACTACCCAACAAAGCCATTATCTTCAGCAACTTGATCTAAAACCCAAAAAAAAACACATAAAGTGAGAAACTTGATCACCAAAGGTACAAAATTTAAAACGAAAACAAAGAAACGACGCCGAACCTGGATGAAAGGAGCAGGCATTTGATGGTAATCATAACTCTTGGGCAACCTTCTCTCAGTGACCTGTTTAAGAATGCTGACGAAGCTACTAACCAAATCCTTGTACGAAGTAACATCTTCACTAATGAGATCAAACAAAGGACAAAGCGTGGCACCCATAACCCCCGGATCATTATCACACAACCTCTTTCTGAAATTAGAGACCAAATGAGAAACCGAAGACGGAGACTTTCGATGAAACCTATGCAAAGCCATGATGGCTTTCTTCCTCACAGCTTCCTTCTGATGATTAAGCAAATCAACAACCTGAGGCAAAACAGCAGGTATCGTCTCCTCATTAATCAACCTACAAATGGCATTAAGTGCGGCGCAAACAACAAGGTAGTTATCGGATCTGAGATCTTTCTGAATGGTGTTAACGATCAAGATGATGAGATCATGATCCTCGTTGAGAAAGAGCGTGACGGCCAAGTAACCAGTACGTTTGAGGAGGAGGTTATCGTCGTGAGTCATCTTGACGGCGTGAATGTAACCGAAAGAAGCGTCGTGTCCTAACATCTCGATGTAAACCAGACGTATAATGTACTCTTTCATCTTCCTCTTTGGTACATCTGGCTCTAACAGCTTCCGTTTCAGTATATCGATCTCGCTTAACACGATCCGATCTTCCTCGGCTTTCGATCGTGCTTCTCCGATTGATTTTACCAGATCGAGAAACTCCTTCGATTGACCAAAACCTCCTTGTGATCCCATCGCTAACTCTCTCCCTATTGTCTTTAGCTGCTCCATCCTCTCCACTCAATTTCAAAATCCCCTACCGGTTAATTGCGAAATGAACTGAGATTCTCCGTTGATTGATCGATTGACGCCGATTTCGAATTGGGAAATTGGGAATTGGAATTAGGGTTTTTTTCGACCATGCGAAATTTGCTTTCTTTGATGTTCCCCGTGAGCGTTCGGTGATAATGGAGCTTCTTCAGATCTGGAAGATGAAAAACGTGATTGAGAAATTTTTTTTAAGTAACTAAAAGAGTCTTGTCTTTGCTTTTCAGCCTTGAGCTTAACCAGGTGGTCCACATTGCTAAACCAACACGCGTGTGCGATATGAATATGTTGTTACTGCAAACAGTACAAGTGGAAATCGTTAACCGGAATTTGGTTTGTGTTTTATTGTTATTCCGGTTTAATAAAAAAGTGGAAATCGCGCTACAAAGAATGTCTACGTGGTTTATTGAATGTAAGAGACAAATTAAATGCATATTGCATATCTTTCATTGAATGAAATTTTAAGAAACATATCATCATATTGTACCGATTATATCAAGACTGTTGGATGTTTACCCAATTTGGGAATGTTAAGTGTTTTTATTTTTTTAAGTACATTATAACCTCTATAAATTAATATTCGATAAATTAATACCTCGATAAATTAATAGAATTTTTAGATCCCAAATTAAGTTTTTGGTTCATTTAATCATTTGATAAATTAATATTTCAATAAATTAATAAAATATCATGGTCCCAACACTATTAATTTATAGAGGTTTAACTGTAATATACAAAACTGTTAAATTTAATAAGAAGAAAATAAAACTATAAAACTAAAAGGGATGACTGTGTAGTGTGTACTACTCAAATAAATGAGGATGACTAATGATGTTACGTAACATTAAAAATAATAATGCATGTATATAATTCGAAAGATAAAAACAAAAATAAATAATTTAGTTACGTTTTCTTTTTCAACTAATTTAATTACGTTTAAAACGCGCTGGCTCTATGTATACATATTATATAGTTAGATGTCGGAAGTGATCAAAATAGAATTGATGATTAGAAGATAACCCCGTGCATTGCACGTAACAAATTAAATGCTAAATTATTTAAATAGTAAAAATTATATTATTATATGATTATTAGAAATTTATTATAAATTCAAATAAAATTAGTTGAATTATGTTTTAGTTAAATTCAATAAATTGAAATATGAAACAATTTATTAAGTAACAATTTTTATCTGAATTATTAAACCATTTGTTTTATGTTTTTTTTCTTTTTGTTCTATTATTGAAAAGAAAATAAATATTTAGACAATATTTACAAATATTTTAATTTTTTATTTTTTCGATTTTGATGAGTTATATATTGTCATAAAATTTCATTATCGAGAAATGGTCTCTAATTACTTCTCTTTTGATATATATTATCACTTAAATTTCATTTTTTATTTATTTAAATCACATATATGACATTC
>KE154465.1:89651-108288 GCA_000411075.1 Sisymbrium irio | reverse complement strand
TCTCAATGACATTTAGCCTCAACTTTTATATATTAATAGATTTTTAGAACTAGACACACAAATTAAAATATATTTAATATGTTATTTTCAAACAAAAACTTCATTAATTATGTATTTGAACACAACTTACTAATAGTAAAATAAATTGCAAAATTAGCCATAAAATATAAATAGTAATAAGTTTTACAATAATTTTTTTTTCTAAAGATTATCTAGTTTGGAGCTAAATTTTTTTAATGTTGAGTGATAAAAAACGGAGAGACTTACCAAATAATCGAGTTATAACTTTAAAATTAAAATATCGTTATGTCAACTTTTTCTTTTTCTAAACCGTGGACGTATGTGTCTACGTGATCACCTTGGAGATGTGCAATTGCTCGGGACATAATAAAGCCAAAACTTCGGTCTTCTACATCCAACCGGAAATCATTGACCGACACATCCGGTGTCATCTAATCAAAATCACATTTTCCAAAGCAACATTTCTTAAACAATTTGTGTGGTCAAAAAGAAAGAAGAAAGAACATTGGATTGTTAGCTAAAAACGGAAAAAGTGTTACTCCTTTTTCTTACAGATAAGATATAATTTCTCTTTTTATATTTTTCTTTCTTTGTTTGGTTAATTAAATTTTTCCTATATGAAGATATTTATAGTTTCTCATTTCTTGTTTACGAGAGTCACAGCTAAGTAAAAAAAAAGTGTAATGGCGATGGCGCCGGTGAAGATCCCATGGGATTTGGAGGAAGAGATACTCTCTCGGCTTCCACCTCTATCTCTCTTGTTCGGTTCAGAACCGTATGTCATCGCTGGAACGCTCTTTTAAATGACAGGAGTTTCCTAAGCACTTGGCTCGTGTGTTCCCAAATCATTTTGCTTACCGAATCCAAGGTTTACTCGAATGACATAGAAGTCCGCGGAGGAGACGCTGATCCAACGATAGAGGTGCGTGAGCTTGTTTCGGATTTTCCTTATCAGCCTGTGGAGTTGATTCATACCACAATCACGGCTTGCGATGGGTTCTTGTTTCACGACTTTTGGAAGCAAGGTGTTGCGGTTTGGAACACGTGGTTAAGGCAGATTGGATGGATCGAGTACGTCGACAAAAGCTTCCATTCTTTTGAAAGGTTTTCTATGCGCTCTTCGTGGATTGATCTGGAAATAAACGATACTTCCTCTATATTTTATTAAATGTCGTTTTAAGTTTATACACATAAATTAATAAAATATATAATTTTATATATTTCCAAAATAAAAATACAATTACATATACACCTAATATTTGAACCAATAAAAAAAAAAATTGGATAATCTTATCAATAAATTTTGTATTAAATTACAAAACGACATAATTTTGAAACAAAAATTTTAATCCAAAACGACACTTATTGAAATATGGAGGAAGTAGTACACATGAGCCTTCTTGAATTTCTTAAAAAAGACTTTTAAGATTGGATTATTAGTACTCCTTTTGTATTTTATTAAATATCGTTTTAGGTTTATGCACACATATTAATAAAATATATAATTTTGTATATTTCCAAAATAAAAATACAATTACCTATGTACCTAAATATTTGAAACAATAAAAAATAAATAAGATAATCTTATCAATAAATTTTACATTAAAACTACAAAACGACACTTATTTTAAAACAAAAATTTTACTCTAAAACGAGACTAACTGTGTGAATTTATCGATCCAAATACGATACGACGACTACAACTGCATATAAAAAACGCTATGGGGAAAAAACCATTTTGAAGGAGACTTGGGTTTAGGCACACATAAGATAAAGAGAACAAAAGGCAGACTAATACTGATGAGAATTAGTAAGACAAACGTTCTTGAGCTTATATTTAGACAAACTGTTCCTTCTCGTTCAGGAGATCTACAACTAGTCAAGGACTACCTAAAACAATACATTATTCACAGATTACCTAGCTACAAGAACAAGTCATTTTATCACTTCTCAAGTTTTCACTGTGAAGCAAATATATAATGTAACTAAAACTCGTTTTGCAAGTTTCATGTATACTAGGAGATATATAAACTTGGACAAGCTTCGCCGTGGAAAATGTAATAACGTCTAACATATGGTGTGTGGAAGGTCGAAGACCAACGGCGAATTTGCAAAGCTGAAGCTGCGCTCATGTATATATTAGGTTCTGTCTGTTAATTGAGCATTTACAAAATGTAGAAATGGAAAGAGAAATGATCGAAAGTATTTGAGATGCGTGAGGAAAAAGAAAGACCAGTCTCCTTGATCGCAAGGCAAGGGATCTTTCTTTTCGGAAGAGAGTGAGATCAGAATCTTAGATTTACACTTCATCAAACTCTTCACTTTGCCCTTTTCTTTGTTCTTGTTTAATAGAATACCGAACCATCCAAAAATATATGATTAAAGTTTTTTTGCAATATTATTCACTACATTTTTATTCTTACCGGCGAATATGATCATAGTTAAAGTCAGAAACATTGGATGTCTATCGAAGATCTCTGTCGAATGCTTTTAAATGATGCAATCATGTCAGTCTTGGTCAGCTGCAAATTTTATTTTACAATAAACATTTGACTTTAAAAGTTGTATGTAACTTGGTGTTCACGCTATTGGACTGTTTATATAGTGAAAGAAAAAGAAGATAAATTATAAACCCAAATATCCTCGTCCATTAACTTGATCTGGTTACACCCATGTGCGGTAAAAGAACAAAGGTACGTCCATGATCCATAGAGCCGTCAAATCAATGGATAATATAACATCACCAACCAAAAAAAAAAGAAAGAAAAAAAGCCAAGATGAATCCAATCAAATCAAGTGATTTTCCCTCACACATTCCCACAATTAGCACAATTAGCTATAAGTTTTCCAAATTACCACGTACCCCAACACGCCGCAGGTTTTATTTCAACGATTATAGATAAAGCACAACAAAAGTGTACTTGAGTCTTTACGTTATTTACCCAATATCTCTATAATTTCCCTTTTAAGTTGCCGCGATACTCGATCTTTGTTCTTTAATAGTCAATAAACCCCTTGACCATGTCCCATAGCTGCAGCGTTTGATGACGTGTCCCATGCGTCATCTGTAATGAACTGCATCCACGAGTCGTCTTTATCGTCGACGACGTCTTCTACGCAAGCTGAGGAAACTCCAACTTCCGGCGACATCGTCTCGTAATCGTTATTATAGTTAATATTATTACTATGATTAGAATTAATCTCCATCGACACCGTCGTGAAGCTACATTGTCCCGTTTGTAATTGCTGTTCTGTTTCCAGCTCCGAACATATTCCGTTCTTCTTGAACACCCGACATAATGCATACGAGTCCTGCACCACCAAACCATTTAAACTAAATCTTTAGAATGTAACTTTAATATATGTATATATATTTTTATATATCTATATTCGAGTCTACGTACAAATGTAACTAAAAAAGAAGGAGGATAAAAGTAGTTGTCTTATTTGAGGAATTATTAGATGTGGCTTTTGTCTTCGTCGCAGTAAAGCCAAAACGAAACCCTAAACTTTTGTCAGCTTACAGAAAGAAACGAATATATGTATATATATATCGGCTTAAAACACCTTAAGTTTTGTATTAAAATATTATAATATTTAAATGGAGAAATCATGTAAGAAATGGAGAGTTTAGTCCACTGAAATTTTTCCATATCATTCATAATTTGATATTCTTTCTACTTTTCTTTAACAATTGGAATTAGCCATGCATCTCCACGTTTTCTCTTTTGTATGTATGTAAAATAAGTAGTAGTAACTATTGTACTGTTGTTATTTAAAATAGACTGAGTGATGAAAGATTGACCAATCACCTGGAGCGAAGAGGGATCATCACAATCTTTGTCATCGAGACGATACTCATGCATAACCCAATCCGTACGGATCCCTTGAGGAGCTCTTCCTCTATAGTAAACCAACGTCTTCTTCATTCCAATAGCTCTGCTTTGACTCGTCACTCTTCGATCTTTCCCCGTCGATTTCCAGTATCCACCTCTCGTTGCTCGGTTCGTTCTAAACCCGTTCGGATATTTCCGGTCACGTGGCCCGAAAAAATACCATTCTGGATCTCTACTTGGTAGAAACGACTTCTCTACAGTTTTTTGAATTGTATCCATCATAAAAATTAAAAATCATATAAAAGATGACATTAACAATGTAACTATACTTATAAGACTATGAATCAGAACACCATAACTTCCTAGTTAGTACGAAAAGAGAACATGTAACATAAATGCACATAATTAAGAGTTAAATCAAAATCAGATCATAACAATAAAATTAGTGAGCCCAACAGCCATGAACTTCTTAGTTACTAAAAAGAAACCAAAAGAATGTAATATAACGTACCTGCGAGGTCCCATGGCTCACATTTGTAGAGATCAACCTCGGGGATTATATCAAGCTCGATTTCTTGACCATTGATCTTTCTTTTAAGATAATAGTTTACGAGTTCTTCGTCGGTCGGATGAAATCTGAAGCCTGGAGGTAATCCGACAGGAGCCATGTATAACTCTCACAGGCACTTACAAGATCGGGTTGTTAATTAGGAGTACACCTCATTTCTCTTATCTTTATATATATATACACACACATAAACTTTATGGTACTAAATTGGTTAATTTAATAGTTTTTTCTTTTTCTTATATAGTTATTTCTCTCTTTCTTTATTTCTCTCTCCTTCCTTTCTTTTTGTTGTTTTCATCTTTCGCTTTATCTTTTTCGGAGATTCTTGACAAACGTTACCCGCAAGCTCCTTGCGCTTCCTTCGTTGTAGAAAAAGGGTTCGATTTCGATCGCGTTATTAGCATGTTACATCTATATATATTTTATGTTCTTGATATCTTGTCATAAAACGCCTCGTTGTTATGATGTAACACAATGACGTCAGAGACCTGGATATAAACATATAACACTAATCTGAATTACCCATTACAGGTGTAACGCTCAATTAACTCGAAATTGTCATCATTCGATCTTGTTTATAATTAAAATGATAGGTTTACAAACTCTTCTGAAAGCTCATCAGTTTTCATTAGCTGGTTTCTTTTTTTTTGGCAAAGATTCATTGGTTTCTCAAACCCAAATAATAAATAAATAACTTTGTTTATTAAGAATTTAACAGGATCTATATTGAGGTTTCAATATCTAGGTTCACATCATTCCCAACAAAAATATTACTATAATATTCTCATTTTTATGAATTCATCGCTAACAAATTCGTTGAGATGAACTCAATTCATCAGTGTGGCGTGGCGTGGTGGTTTAGGAACAAACGAAAAAAATTTAAGAACAAAAAATAAAAAGTTTAAAATTATGATCCCCTTTAAATTCATTGATTCAGATGTTCTAAGATGCGTAGAACTGCATGACCTCGTGTAAAAAATTGGGCCTTAGTTGGTTTAATTTGGGCTGGATGGACCTTTAAATTATTCATTCAATGGGCTCTGAAGATCCAGTTGAAGTGTAGGAGTTCCAAAACAAGGATTCTCATCGAAAGAGGGCTACTAAAGATGCAGTCATGCAGATGATGTTAAGGTCGGAACATGGAATAGAGAGCTTCGTAACTAGATTACACATTTCCACTACTCATGAATATTGAACGAAGAAGAAAACAAGTTAAATAGGGTGCTGAGAACCTGAAAGGTAAGTAACTACAGAGAAAATGATCTTATTAAAGCAACTACTACATCGCCTTCATACTAAGCATTAAGCTATTGCCCAAAACAAAAAAGCATTAAACTATCACATAATACTAGTACTACACTACCTATGCGACAACCACCAAGCTCATATCACCATCAACCCATCATATCGTCACCAATAATGAAGATTACGATCTAAAGGCTGCAACTAGACTGAGCAGTGTATAATTTCTGAAGCCGTCTCCTTCGGTATCTCCAAGCCACTTGAATCTGCCTAGCTGCTCGTAGCCTCCAATATGGAGATTCATACCTAATGGCTCCTTGCACTCTATGACTCCTTAAGAATCTGGAGAACAAGCTCGTTACGTTTTCAAGATCTGCTACACTCAGCGAAAACGCCTCAACGTTTGTCACACACCTAACATTCCTGTTGCTAAGCAGTCCCCTTGATGGCAACCTTATTTTCGTCCCATCTACAAATTTCAAAGCATATCCAGTTCCAAGAAGCAGTGTCATCTAAGGTTTAGTAAACATTGAGAGAATGAGCACATAAAGCCAACAAGGAATGTACCGGGGTTTACAGAAGTGCGTTCGAGGCACCAAGTGAGGAGTTCTTCACCGCACACGTCTCCCTCTGATAATGGCAGAACAGAACCGTCTTCTCCAATGCTCTCCATCTCACCTCTCACTATGAATACCATTTTATCAATTAGACCTCCACGGTGCAAGACCACGCTACTCCTTATATAAGTCCTCTGCTTCAGCCTCTCACGGATAGCATCTAAGATTGATTCATCCATCAACGAAAATATCCTCACCTGCAAACCCATTAACATTTTCAAACCACTGAAGTTTGAGAGAGAGAGAGCCAACGGTGAGGGAAATAGACTCTGATATTTACCTTCTTGAGAAATATGAAGAGGTGCCGTCTTATATCTCTTTGAAGGTCCTCAGGCATATTCTCAAATAGCAATTCTTCGCTAACTCCTCTGGTAGCAGCCCAGTTGAACCGCTCAGCCTCTCGCACCCTCCTGAAAATGTAAAAACACCTATTCAGTTAGCTTTATGGATAGTGACATTAAAGAGCCTATATGGCTCATACTTTCTTATGGCTCAACCTGTGCAAAGTTTAAGAGGCATAGTCACATACTTTCTTATAGCTTCTGGCAACCGTCTATGGCTCATCCATTGCTCCACATCACGCCGTCTCAGCGTCATTTCCAAATTCCTAAGATGGACAAAACACAAGAAACAGTGTACTTCAACGATTTAGAGGCAATTCAACCATGTCCCGAGATATCTTCTTTTGTACAATGATGGAGTTATTTACCTTCGACCGAGAGCTAGAAGGAAGTTCTGCATATTACCAATAAGAAGTGCGAAAAGCAAAAGCCCCAGTCCAATGATTCCCATGGTGAAGAAGACCTCCCCAAGAAAGTAACTTGGGGATTGGTTTCCAGCAAGCGTGCTGATTTGCTTTTGAGTTGTAAAACAATTGACATTCATTAAGAGTCCCAGAGATGCCAAATCAGTGTAAACTAGTTGAACAGTACCCCAATTACCTGGAAACCCCAGAAAAGAGAGTAACTGTATCTTGTAAAAATGCTAGAATTATGATTGGTGAGATTGACTGCCTTCAAATAGATTCCGTAAGGAAAACCACCCTCGTCAAAACAAGCACTGGCACTTGCGTTATCTCTCCACGCAGCAAACGATTCAGGGCTACTTCTACGACCACAATCTATAAGATCTCTACACTCACGATCAGAACTACCGCAAGCATTTCGAAGGCATTGATTAACTCTCTGAAAGAGACAAAAGAAAAAAAGGGAGGCAGGCAATGATAAGAATCAACAAGCTACTCTATAACATATATATTATACATCTTCTGTTGGTTAGGACAAGAAAAGTGATTTAAGCAACTGTTATACTAAAGTGAATGATACAGGTTTTGAGACTTTTTGAGACTTTGCCCATACCTGGAGACCAAAAAGATACCAGCAAGAGCCAACAACATGACCAGCAAGCATGAAGGTGAGTAGATTAATAACAAAATTAGCCCAAGCCGACTCAAATATGAATCCTGTTGGTGTTTGGCCAGCAAGAAGTGGTAGTAGTCTGTACAGCTTTGGAATGTATTGGAAAAGAACTGCAGCGCGTAAAAGATTTTTTGCATAATTTGCCCCAGATGCGCCTAAGTGTGCTGGTATTACCAATAATATCAGTATCTGTAAGCAAAAAGAAGAGAAGAAAATGGGGACATATACTAAGCTTAGTTTTACTGAGTGGGAAAGAAAAAATAAGAAAGGTAAATGAACATATTCATTATAATACCTGTGGAAGTGGCATCACTATGAACAAGTCTAGTAAAAACTTTCCTAGGAAGTAATGGCGAGCAATTTTTCTTGGATGATCAACCAACTGGCCAGCACCAACAACCGTAGACTCAGGAGCTACATAGGCCAATCGGAACTGCAACAATACATGAAAGAAAGAAACATCTAAAGCCAACAGATTCTCTTACAGAGAAAAATAGAAGCAAAAGGAAACACACCTGAAGCAGAATGTTGACAGAGAATAAAACATCCGTTAGACTTCTAAACGCTACAAATGTTTTAGCCATCGGCCAATCGATCACAATGCATTTGTTGTTCTGCCGTAAAAAAGATGGTTATACAAGTAGTCAAACGCAAGAATACAGAAACATGAGAAGCAAAAGATAAAGAGGGAGAGAAAGAGAGATCTCTAAAGGAAAAACATACCTGGTTGACTAATATGAGGAAGAAGAAAAGAGGATCTATAAAAATAGCCAACAAGCATGAGAGGGCAAAGAACTTAGTCCAGCGCTGAACGAATGTGGAGTGAGGATTCATGACCCCAGGTAAGTTTCTATTAACAGATGTAGCAAAACGCCTAGCCCAACCTCTAGCATCATCATACAGAGCATTATGGAACTAACAAGATAAAGAAAAGACTCTGTTTCAGCAACGTTTACTTGCTCCTCAAGCTATTTCTGTGAAAGTGTGAGAAGTAGAGAAATAAAAACAAGATACCGTGGAGTCAAAAATGGCGGAAACTCTGGAAGTGGGGACTTGGGCAGCTTTGCGGTTGTAGTAAGAAGGGCAAGTAGTACAGTAAGGATCATTGCACATACCCAACTGTCCAGATCTCAAGAGATGTGTGTGTTTCAAGACGAACTCATCGTCTGAGTTTTTGTGTTGGAGAGCAGGAAAAGAAGGATACCTCTCAGGCTGAGAGGAGGAGACACCAACGGAGTCAGAAAAACCACCAGTAGAAGGAGGAGGAAGGAGAAAGGAAGGCTCAGGACTGCCACTGCGAGTAGAGGAAAGAGGGCCACTCATTTGAACTAGTGGAGGTCGTCTCTGAGTTCGAAGAGGACCTGTGTAGCCTAAAACCACAGTCGAGCTGTCGAATCCGTCAATGGTGGAAGAAGTGTTTGCGAGGGAAACGCTACGTGACCTGGAAGTGAAAGGCCTAGAACGACGTGATGATGATGATGAGTCTGAAACTGGAAGCATGGGGACATCATCGTTCTCGTTGCGGGAACCCATTTCGGGACAAGTCTTCGCCTAGAGAAAGGTTTCAAGAAAAAAAAGAAAGAAAAGAAGAAGATGAAAGGCAGAGACTTTTAAGAGTTCTGGGAAATTGAGAAAAGCTAAGGAAGGAGACGATGACTGATTCACGGTCTTTCCTAAAGTCAAGCAATTGTATTTATTATACATCCATCGACAAATCAGAAAGTGTGTGGACCAGTGGTCCAGTAGATATGAAAAGAGATGCCACGTCTGCAAAAAAACATTTTTGCCAAGACTGACTGTCATTTATTCTTCATTAATATAAATAAATATGGGGGGATTTTTTTTCGTTTTTATATTTATGGATCTTTTTATTGATGGGAATAAATCATGGATTACTAATTAAATAAATATTGCGAAAGAAAGGGAAGAAATTATGTTATTGGAGTTTCCTTCTTTTAAAATAAGCACGGTTTGATTCAAATTCCATTACTAGCTTACTATCAACTGTCAGCTTATCACTGATTATGTGCCGATAACTACTTTTCTTTCTTTATCCTATTTCTTCCACTATAACTGGGCTCTGTATAAAATGGGCCGAGCTCGAGTACCTAAATCTGGACCTGGTATCAATATCCAACCACGCCTCCATCATATAAATAGATAACATGGGCAAAAAAAGTCATTGTATAAAAACATGGGCAGTTGCTTATTTTCACTTTCACATCCATGTTGAATGTCTTCAAAAACCATTTTATCAATGCAGTCAGATGTGCATGGAATCTCTTATCCTAACTTAATCAAAGCCTACACTGAGATCTTCGAGCCAGATTGGACAACCTTTTTCTTCATCTTTGTCATTCCTTAATATTCCTCTTCCACTAGGACCAGGGCCGGTTCAGGAGGGGGATAATAGGTGCGATTGTCCCGGGTCTCAAACCTATGTCCCTCTAAATTTTAACTATTTTGGGGTCTGATTTTTTTATAAATATATATTTTTATAAATATATATTTTATATATAAAACTGAAATATATTAAAAATTAGATTGAATAGAGTCCAAAAGATATATATTTACGTTTTCATCTTTATCTCTTTACAAAAATATTATTCATAATTTTTTTTTGAAAAATAATATAGTAAAAGCTTAAGAAATAAAGTTAAACATTTAAAAAAAAATTTGCCCAAGGGCCTATAAAAATGTTGAGCCGGGCCGGCTCACTTTGGCCCATGAATCTTTTCAGCTTCTTACGTACATCATTGTAAATTTCTCCTGCGATCGAAACGGTGAAAAAGCCGTAACAGAGGCCCATAATTACGTAGGCAAGCTTCAGCATTTAGTAACACTTAGAAGAGGAAAAAGTATCTTATCAAACAAAATTATTCAACCTTCTCACTAATGACTGAAAACATTAAGCCACCTTAGACAATACAACATCTTAACAACCACTAAGCTTTATACGTAAATTCCTAAGCAAAATATCATCGATTCATCATCAAGATTGAAGAATACAATAAAATCTAACGGCTGAAACTCAACTGATCAGTGTATAATCTCTGAAGTCGTCTCCTACGGTATCTCCAAGCCACTTGAATCTGCACAGCTGCTCGTAGCCTCCAATAAGGAGACTCGTACCTTATGGCTCCTTGCACTCTATGGCTTCTTAGGAATCTTGAGAACATGCTCGTTACGTCTTCAAGATCTGCTACGCTCAGCGAAAACGCCTCCACGTTTGTCACGCACCTAACACTTCTGTTGCTAACCAATCCCTTTGGCGGCATCTTTATCCTCGTCCCATCTGCAAGTTTCAAATTCAGTTCCAAGCTTTTCACATAATGAAGTGTCTTCCTAAAAGGTTAATGTTTCCAAACTTTCAGAGTTACAAACATATAGAGCACACAGATATTGTCAAAATGGGTCGTACCAGGGTTTACAGTAGAGCGTTCGAGGCACCAAGTGAGGAGTTCTTCACCACAAACGTCTCCTTCTGACAATGGCAGAACAGAACCGTCCTCTCCAATGCTCTCCATCTCACCTCTCACTATGAACACCATTTTCTCAACTAGACCTTTGCGGTGCAACACCGTGCTACTCCTTATGTACGTCCTTTGTTTCAGCCTCTCACGGATTGAATCTAAGATTGATTCATCCATCAACGAAAATATTCTCACCTGCAAACAAATAACACTTCAGAACCTTATGGCTGAGTATAAATGGTTAATCTATGCCCATTATCTCTAGAGTTAGATTCAGAACTACCATTTTGGAAAGTACATAGAAAGAGATTTAGTGAAATGTATTCATTATGCTGATGCTTATTACCTTCTTGAGAAATTTGAAGAGATGGCGTTTTATATCTCTCTGAAGATCATCAGGCATGTTCTCAAAAAGCAATTCCTCGTTAACTCCTCTAGTCGCAGCCCAATTAAACCGCTCAGCCTCTCGCACCCTCCTGCATTTTGTTGAACATAGTACTGAGTTAGTTCTATCAATCTTCCCATTACATAGCCTGAATTCAAATGTGTGACAGAAAGACTATTCAAATGAGAATCAAAGTTTAAGAGGCTATAAGTGCACATACTTTCTTATATCCTCCGGCAACAGTCTATGGCTCATCCACTGCTCCACATCACGCCGTCTCAGCATCATTTCCATCCTCCTAAAACACAAGACACAATTCATAATCTCACTTGGTGAATCAACAAAAAAGAAATCAATCCACCATCTCCTATAATTATTTCTCTCTTGAAACACTACTGATGAAGTGTATTTTACCTTCGATCGAGAGCTTGAAGAAAGTTGTGCATATTACCGATAAGCCGGGCAAAAAGCAAAAGCCCTAATCCAATGATACCCATTGTAAATAAAACCTCCTCTACTGAGTAACTTGGGATTTGGTTTCCAGCAAGCGTGCTGATTTGCTTTCAGAAGTAAAAACAATTTGACATTAGTTGAGAGTGACTTATAGACTAAATCGTTTTAACATCAATCAAACTTTTCATGCGAAACCTGAAAGAATCTATTTACCTGGAATCCCCAAAACAGAGAGTAAGTGAATCTTGTGAAGATACTAGGTTCATTAGTAAGATTGACTGCCTTCAAATAGATTCCAAACGAAAAATCACTCTCTGGAAAACAAGCATTGACACTCGCATTAACTCTCCAGCTATCTCGTTGGGGCTTCAATGCATAGATATCCCCACGAGCACAATCTATAAGATCTCTACGTTCAGCCACTGTATAATTCGAAGCATGTAACAAGCATTGCTTAACTCTCTGAAAAGAGCAATACATTATGAGAAGAATCAATAAAAACCACTAGGAATTGTGAAAATACACATAAAGTGGTACTGACTTAATTATATATACCTGAAGTCCTGAAATATACCAGCAAGATCCAACAGCATGACCAGCAAGCACGAAGGTGAGAAGATTAATAAAGAAGTTAGCCCAAGCCGACTCAAATATGAACCCTGTCGATGTTTGTCCAGCAAGAAGAGGAATGAACCTATATAACTTTGGAATATACTGACACACAATTATGCCACGTATAATGTTTCTCTCAAATTCTGTCCTGGATGTGCCTAAGTGTGCCGGTAGTATCGATAATATCATCACCTGAAAACAATGTAGAAATGTTACGGTAAAAAGAAACGTCTTCGAGTTAACATTGCTTAAAATACATTTCAAGGGCTAATAATACGACAATACCTGTGGAATGGGTAACACTATTAGAAGGTCAAGGAGAAACTTTCCTCGCAAGTAATTGTAAGCAATTTTTTTTGGATGATCAACTAACTGCCCAGCACCAACTATTCTAGACTCGGGAGCTACATAGGCCAAACGAAACTGCGACAAATAAATGACACGAAGAAGAATTAAAGCCAAATAACCTTGTTTACATAGGAGACTAGAGCAAAGGAGACACACCTGAAGCAGAATGTTAATGAAGAATATAAGATCCGAGATACTTCTAACAGACACGAATCCTTTAGTCTTAGGCCAATCGATCTCTACGCATTTATCATCCTGCACTAGTCTCAAACTCATGAGAAACATATAGAGTCAAAAAAGAGAGTAATAGAGAAAGAGCAAGGAAACATACTTTTCGGATTAATAAGAGGAACACGAAGGCTGGATCTATAAAAATAGCCACCAAGCATGAAAAAGCTAAGAAACTAGTCCAGACTTGAACGAATTTGGAATGAGGATTCATGATTCCTGGTACGCATCTACGAACAGAGGAAGAAAATCGCTTAGCCCAACCTCTAGCATCATCATACAGAGCAGTGCGGAACTAAACAAGACACAAAAAAACAAAACAAGAGACTTGTGTCAGTTACGTCTAACATTTACTTGGGTCACAAGTTAAGTAGAAGCAAACGTACTCTGGAGTCAGAAACTCTGTAAGTGTGTAACTGAGCAGCTTGGCGGTTGTAGTAAGAAGGACAAGTAGTGCAGTAAGGGACATTACACATCCCAAGTTGACCAGATTTCAAGAGATTTGCGTTTTTCAAGACGAATGGATTTTCAGATGGAGCATCAACGGTAGAGGAAGAGGAGGAGGAGGAGGAGGAGGAGGAGAAGGAGTGAGGAAGCTCAATAGGAGAAGGAGGGAAAAAAGAGTCAGGTCTTCGAGTAGAGTAAAGAGGTCCACTCATTTGCACTGAAGGAGGTGGTCTTCTCTGTGTTCGAAGAGGACCCGTGTGGCCTAAAACCACATTTGAGTTGTCAAATCCGTTGATGGAGTAAGTTGAATTTGAGAAGGAAACGCTGCGATTCCTGGAATTGAAAGTTCTTGAGTGAACACGAGATCTTGCTTCTGGAACTGGAAGAAGAATGGGAAACTCGTCGTTTTCGTTCGGGGAAGCCATTGATGAATCCGCCAAGATGAAGTACGAGAAGCTGGTTTCAGGAGAAAAGAAGAAGATCCTAAAACCCTAGGAGGGGTAAGTGGGAGAAGAAGCAAAACGGTGAAAGGGAGAAGGAAGAAGAAGACTGTGTTTTGGAATTTAGCCGGTCAAGAATTAAGTATTAGTTTTATAAAGAAAAGGAGAACATCGAACTTTGAAGGAATCTCGATTCGTCAAAAGGAAAGCAAATAGTATAAGTGCTACGTATTGGATCTTGTGTTGAACAACGAAGCTTCAAAAGGATTTCGTTTGATTAGTAGGTAAAGCAAAAAAAAGGTTGGAAGAGGGAAAACTTCAAGAAGCTGCGTTTTGCGTTACTTCAACATTTCTCATTTGTCCAGTTTTGCTTTCTCAGATTGCGATTTGTATTATTAATTGCAATTTGTTAAATGATTACATCGTGTAAATTTTTTAATGTAAAGCAAAGCTTTTTTTCAGACCGGAATGTCGTCAAGTTTGAGATTACTTTTAAAAGCAATAGATTGGAATTCTCACCAAACTCACATTTTAGCTTTTTCTAATGCAGTTTTCTCTAATAGAGTTTTTTTTTTTCTGACATAAACAAAATAATTAAGAATATAACAAGAGTGTGAATCGTGTGAATAACAAAGGCGCGTTACTGAAAATGAAAGTAGTTCCATTCAATTCTTTACTTACCCTGTCCTTGAAGATCAGGCCATGCCTTCTTTTCTTTATTATGTAGAAAAACCGATGAGTAGCTAATAAATTATTTACTTTTCCTTTACAAAAAGGACATTTATTCATTTATATTCGCTATGCTATAAGATCAATAATTGACATTAGCTACTAGTGATGTGGGTCAATAATTCAAAAAATATAAATTGTCATTTGTCACCAACTACACATGCTATCTACTGTATCTTCTTTCTACTACTGCTTTTTCTATTTCAGTAAAACCACAACATCAATCTCAAAATTCAAAAACACGAAAGGCTTTGATTTACTAAGTTTAGGCCCAACAGAAAATGGGCCGCAACGGCTACACCCTTGTATTGCAGCCACGTGTTAACATATGAGTGGTACAAAATTAAAAACTTGTTGCTTTGGCGGATTTTGCCTGTTATATGCTCTGCACTGATGCCACTGATCAGACGTGTCAGCTCTCTTCTCTCTCTCTGTTTCAAGGTTTGTATCTTTCTTCTTCCCACTAAAAACTTACATTAATCTCCATGATCGAAAGATCTTTTTCTGTACATTTATTATGTTATTGGAAAAGCCATCAATGTCGATATCATCTCTCTCTCTGGATCTATGCATATTAACTTCTTCCTTCTATAAAACTGACTAACAAAAACAAGTATCCTTCAGGTTTGAAGAAGATGAAGAGCAAAGGATTCATGGATGTCACTCATCTTCCCCCACAGTTGCCCTCTCTCTCTGGTACGACTCCTTTCCATTTTCAAAATATTTCCCTCTCTCTCACTCTCTCTCCTCTTTCTCTTTTTGGAACTTTTCGCAATTTCAAATTTTCAAAACCAAAGCATGCTACAGAAACAGTGGACCCACTTTTGTCTTCTTTCTCTCTCATCATTTCTTGTCTCCAAATGTTGGAAACAACAGACCTTGAAGCTCGGATGCAAATCCTGCGTGTATCTGCTTTTGAAGAAAGCCAAGGAGACGATGATACATTTGCTCATCGAGCTGAATGGTTCTACCAGAGAAGACCTCTCCTTCTCTCGCTTTGTCTTGACCTTTACAACGGCTATGTTACTCTCTTGGGTCGTTCTCATCAAACCAGACCGAATCAGCAGCTTAAACCCACAACTTCTCATCCTAAGCAGCTCCTTCAAGACGAAGAAGACTGCATTTCAGAGGTTGATTCCGGTAGTGAGATCAGTTCTGAGAGCACTTTATCCTTTCAACAGATGCAGGATCCTGCTGCTGTTTCTGAGAAATTAGACGAGCTTGTATCCCAACTTGTGACTGCAAATTTGGACAAAGAGATTCTGCAACACGAGTTACTCCACAAGGAGCAGCAGTTTCATGAAGCCTCCAAGACCATAGAGCTATTGAAGAAGTTTGTCATGTTGCTGGAGATGGAGAAGGAGGTGGCTATGGAGGAAAACGCTAATCTTGGATACAAAGTCACTTCTCTCTTGGAGGAGAACAGAGAGCTAGCCACTGAGGCGTTGTTCATGAAGAACGAAGCTGTTGGGCTCGCTAGGTGTGTGCTTAAGATGAGAGATGACCACTTCCACAAGGTCTGCATCCTCCAGAACCGCATCTATTCACTCCAGGCATCGAGGAACCCCGAGCCCGTCTATGATAAGGTCTCAGCCGGCTGCTTTGGCCTGGATAAGCATAAGACCAAAAAGAAAAAGGAGAACAAAACCGAAGAGAAGACTGGATTCAAGTGGTTAAAGAAGCTGAACAACATTAACCTCTTCACAAAGGGTAGCCTTAACCCATCAGTTGTTGCTGCTGCTCCATCGTGCTACAACTTGCCTAATTAGTCTAGCTTTTGTTGTATTAGTAAACTATGAACGATGCATACACTGTGTATGTTCTACCGCGTTGTTATGTTTAATGCTTTTCAGTGCATCGTCCTGATGCACACTTTGTTCCAGCCTGCAAACTATATGTGACTTCAATCCCCAAATGTATGGTTTACGTGACTAACTAATCCAGTAAACACAAAAATGTCATGACCTTCCCACCCACAAATGCTTACTGCTATAAACCTACACTGAATTTCGGAAAAAGTAGATAAAACAATGCTTCATCAGGGAAGCTGGTTCTCCAGCTTGACTATACTCTCTGTCATTTTCTCGTTATCGTCTCTCATACTAAAATCTGAAGGAGCAAACCATATAGTTGGCGACAGCTCTGGCTGGGAACTCTTGACAAACTATACTAACTGGACGCAGGGAAGAGAGTTTCATGTCGGCGATGTCTTAGGTAAATTTTCTAACTCCTAGACAAGGATTCCTTAATACAGTAGAGTCAAAGTTGTATCCCATCTCCTAATTCTGCTCACTACGTCTCTCTTCTTCAGTAGTCCTCTGTTACACACCATTTTGTGAGAAAATATGATCAGTTGTTTCCAACTACATCCTGGCTAAATCTGACTCTCTTCTTCAACAGTTTTCAACTACAACAGAGACCAGCATAACGTTATGCAAGTTAACTCTACGGCATACGCAGACTGTGGAAGGGACAATTACATCTCTCTCTTCACCAAAGGCAATGACTCAATCATTATATCAGAGGTTGGAGAGCACTGGTTCATCTGTGCGGTGGACGATCACTGTGAGAATGGCCAGAAGCTAAGTATTAATGTAGCTCCTTGAGTACTGTTGATTACTGATAATAAAAAAATATGCAGCTTGTTGTTTGGGTCGTCTTTAGTACCAAATCCATGTCTTTTGCTTGAATAATATCATCTGAATAATATATATCATTAGCTTGAATAATATAGAAAGGGTAATCTCATTACCGCTTGATATAACTCATAACCTATACAACATACTTTGGAACTCTTGAAAACCCCTCTACCCAAAGAAAGAGACATTATTGCAACGGTCTCGAAGAGACAAAAGAATTACCCTTAAAGTGACAGACATGTAGTGAGCTATATGCATCCAACACAACTACAAATGTCAGGATACTTCTAAGTCACATCTGCTTCAACAGCTTTCTTTTGAAGGTTTGCAATCCGGGCCTGCAAGGATAGTTAAAACACCAACAATTTTACAGAGGTTTCAATTCAGATAACGAGACTATAAGCAAAATCATTCATCCTTTCGTTCCAGAGAAATTGAATCTTATCTTCCATTTGGAAGGTACCACGAGACGAACCTTGAATGATTTTGATCTGCGAATGGTAGGATCTATCTCTAGACATTTCGCGTATGAATTCTCAGCGAGCTCATATTGACCTTTTGCAACGTATACATCACCTTGGCAAATGTAGGCCTGGTAGATAAATCCATGAAAATATATAGAATCAACAATAAGCTTTCAAATATGAACATATAAAACTTCAAAGAGCCACCACATCTCTGACTCAAGAGTATACCTCAGAATAGTTTGGAGCTAATGCAAGAGTTTGGCTAATATCTTCAAGTGCCCCAGAGTAATTAAGCATTCCCAATTTTGCTACTGCCCTACAATCCCAAATTCCAACAATCAAGTTGAAGACACAGTATCCAAGAAATCAACTTGGTAGTTGCCATACCTGTGTTTGAAGATTCTATGCAAGCCACCGTAAGGTTTCAGCTCTAAAGCCTGCAACAGCCAACGATACGCAACCTTGGTCAAGCTATAGAAAGAACTGAAAGGAAAGTTGATAACTTTAGAAACCTGAGTGAGAAGTGATTCTGCCTCCGAGAAGTTTCCAGCTTCGATTTGAGTGAGAGCATTGTTGGTGAGCGCTAAAGCGGCGAGAGCGCCTGTGACGGCGGAGGATGAAGAAGCTTCTCGGCTTTCGCCGCATAGGCTGAACAAGATTTCAGCAGCTCGAGAAGGCGTGGCGCAGTGACGAAGGAAGAGACCTTGAGGAAGA
>KE154465.1:77834-89477 GCA_000411075.1 Sisymbrium irio | reverse complement strand
CATCGGCCGAGGCAACCGCAGGGATTGACTCGGAGTTGGGGAGGTGCGAGAGCCGTTAACGTCTCGAGAATTTGAAACGAGCCTTGTTTCCGACAGGTGCGATTCGTACAGACGCGTAGCTCCTTCACCGGTTCTCCTGAACTCCGGCAGCTCAACGCCGGCAAAGCAACCGAAGCCATAACGATAAGAAAAGAATATCGAGGACGACGTTTTATTCGGTTAATTAAAGATGCGCGCTCTGAGACAAACCGAAATTGAAATCTTAATCCGGTTCGATGAAACCGCATTTCATAAATTGAACAAACTGAAATTACCTCATTAATCTCCGGTACACAGATGTCACTAGTGAGGACTGAAGTAAACACACAACATACAATCATTTTGCAATGTAGAGCTTCAAAAGTGTTTAATCATATATAAACTAACAGAAGTTGCATTTACATCGTCTTCCTACAGGACTTATAGAATGAAAAGATACAAAATGAGGCAATTTCTCTTCGTGTGCAACATAATGACCATGAGAAGTGAAGACGAAACCAAACAAGCCATACTAAAGTCATTCCCTATACATCAATGAGGATAGCCATACTAATGAGGATATATTAAAACTGGTGAGGAGAGATCATGATTCATGACTGTGGATGGACATCGTCGTGTTGGTCTAAGAAGCGGAAACCCATTATGTATCTGTACTCTCCGGTGCCAAGACAGCGAGAGCAGTCACATAATCCACTCCCTCCACAGCACCTGCACCTGTGACCACACCCAAAAAACAAAACAAAATTTTGAACTTGCTGAATCAAATATTAGAGATACAGTACTGAGATAACATTGTTTGTACTTCAAGTCTTACCATTTGGGCCACTCTCCTCTTGGAAGCATCTCCATATCCACGCAATTAGTCCTTCCTTGAATGATATATCACAAAAATCAACAACACAACGAAGCAAAACCAAACATCATGAGATGAGACGCTTCAAGTTTAGAGGTCCGAGAGAAACAGAGAGACAAATTTTCTTCTCTTTACCTTTCCCGCTACAGTTGAAACAATCCACTCTTCCAGTTCCATGGCAGATTACGCATCGGCCTTTTGCCTTTCTCCTCATCTCCGTTTTAGCGCCACACTGTTAACATTAGAGCTCATTACCACAAGCTTATTACCAAACTCTGGCGATAGAAATTGACAAGTTTTCGGTTTCAAACCTGAGTTCTGACTATCCATGAAGGTTTGTTGAGATAAAGTCTCGGTTTTTCCTCCGTAGGTTTCGAATTCGGAACCCCTTCCTGTGACCGGACAGCCGTCACAACCGGCAGCGCCATACACGCCATCTCCGTCCTTCTTCAGTCGACGAGACACCAGAAAATCTATTTCTCTGTTTCAAGTATCGACTTAAGGCCTATATATCTCTGTTGGGCCTGTCTGAGTCTTGGCCCATTCTTTCTATATCAGCTTTTAGCTGGTCAAAGTAACAGAACCGGAACTCAAGTCACTACTTACATTGAGCATTTGAGATACAAACCAAAAATACTGAAAAGTGACTCTGTTGATATCATTATTGTTGTCTGTTGATTGATATAGTGGTATCAAGGAGTATGGACCAATCAATTGATGTTGCTTCTACAACAATTCAAAATAATACACATTGGTGAGTTGTATTGCTTTTTCTTTTGGTCCAAAAGACTCGAGATGTCTCTCTTCCATTGTATTTAAATGATTAAGTTACAAGCAACCAAAATTGGATATAGAAAAACATATATATAAAGAGACTAAAAAAAGTAGAAAACAGAACAACTTCTATGTTGACTTTTGAGTTCATAATCCCACCATCTTTGCCGACCTGTTGACCATAATTAAAAGCCCACATGATGATTTGTTTCACAAAAGCTCCATCTTCTCCTCTCCTCTCTTCCTGTTTCATTCACATTTAAAGATTTAGATTCAAAAGAAGGTAAAAGAAAAAAAGTCCAAGTCTTAGCCTTACAGTCGAAAGTAGCCCAGCTCGAGGGTGGTGCTATGGTAGTTCTTCTATTCTGATACAATTCGCCGGAGAAAATCTCATTCTTTTGATTTGGCTTCTTAACATCTATCCCCATTGGTAGAGGTAGAACGTATACATTCTCCTTCATATCTACCGAACCCTGCATTGCAGAAACAGTTTAATGAAAATGATTCAAGATCCTTCTAAGTCAGTTTTATCATGTGAGATGCCATACCGCTCGGATTCTTGTTTCTGGAGGTGTTACGTCAAGTACATGCTTTAGAAGGATCTCTTCATCAAGGGAAAGAGTTCTTGTTTTCTTTGGAGTCTCTGGCTTATATCCGCTCTCTACCAAGTGACTAACTTTGCAGCTTAGCTGACTAACTACAGGAGCTGGTTGAATCCCTCTCGGTGAAACCCATTTCTTCTCATTGTATCTAAGAAACACAAACAGAACAAAAAAAAAAGATTCAAACTTAAAATTGTCTTGTAGCAGATGAAGAGGCAGCAAAGGAAAAAGAAAAATAAAACTTTTTAGAGTAGAAAAGAATCAATACTTGGCTCTTATAAACGCGTCGCTTGAACTTCTCTCGAAATGAGGAGGCAATTCTGATTCCCAATACTGATTTGCTTTAGCATTACCAGTAGCTAAACCGAGAGAACAAGAATGATCACGCTATGTGATTGATAATGAACTACTGCTATGAATGGTTTCATCATATTACGAGGAGCTTACATTGCATGAAAGCAACCTGATCTGGAAGCCATGTATCCAGAGTTATAGACCTTACCTGTTTCCAGAAAAAACCATTATGGTTGATTCATGTTCAAACACAACCAATGAAAGTAAAGAAGAAATGTAAAACCTGTGAGATGTGGACACCAAGGCTACGATGGATTCCAGAGCATTGCATACATATAAATATCCCAAGGTTCACACTTGCCCATCTTGGTGCCCTATAAATTAAGATAGATCATGCAACAAATACAAAAGCTCTCATCATTTTGTTGAATGATGATGATGAACAAGAAGGATAAAAATGGTGTCCTCATGCTTACTTTGATCTACAATCTGCACACTCTCGATTGTCTGGATGCTTCAAAAGTGCTTCCAATATCTGTAACCCACACACGTTGTGATTGGAGAAAGTAAAGACGTAACCTTTCAGACGCAAAATCAATGGTGTAAAACATAGAAATGGAGGGAAAACAAAGGAACCTTGGAATGTTTGGCGTTGAGCTCCTTGGAAACAGAGGCCTTCCCGTTCATGCTGATGAAAGATAATCCACAGAGAGAGAGAGAGAGAGAAGCAATATGAAAAGTCAAAAGAAAGTTTGTAATAGAGAGCGAAAATGAACGATCTCAAAGGAAGAACGGATTTGAAGGAGAGAAGAGGGAAAGATAAAAGAGAGAGAGAAGAAGAAGGATGACGGTTTCTCTCGTGCCCTTTTATATCTGTCACTGCGACACCTCATCTCTTAATCTTTCTCTCTCTCTCCATCTCTTATTTTTGTTTAATTTAGAAGAAACAATTAATAGGCGGAGGAGAAGGCAGATGGAGACACTCAAGGGTCAATCAAAAGCAGCAGAGGAAGACACTGAAACGAAATCCCTAGCTCTCCAAAGAAACGATTTTTCTTCTCCGACGATCTCAAAATTCCTCAGGTTAGCTTCTTCTCTCTTCTGAGCTTAATGGGTCATTGCAAAACTCTATCTATATGTTGTTAGTCCTCGCAAGTTTGTGTTGTAAAAGCAACTGCTTGGAAAAAGCATCTATGATCTATTTTATAAAGCATGAATTGTGCAATTACGTAATTTAAACAAGCATCTATGATCTATACACACGAGCTACCTTCAAGATCATCATAAAGGAAGCATCATTATGAACAGGAGATATGTTCATAACTTATTTATGCAAGAACTTGTCGACTTTTGAATTGGTTGCAGCAGAGAGAAACTTCATGCAAACAGGTGGATTAACGCCAGCTATAGCGAGCACTGAGCTTGGCAAAGACCAAATCCCGTCTCCGCATATCAAACCAGAAGCCACCGCAGTTCCAAAAGCTTCGGCCTTGGCTGCATCTACTCTTTCCCAGATGAAAAGTATCAAACTTCCCACACACATGTCGATTGCAAAGTACGGTCCCAAGAAAAACGGTATAGCCATTGCCATTGGAAGAGGTATAAACCTTCCCCATTTGCTCCGGAGACTATCTTTTACTATGTTTACCAGAATCGCCACACTGAAGAATGCGTAGCATAGAACGAGACATTCTCTCGGTAATGATGCCACACCTTCCACTCCTAGTTTAGCCATGCTTCGATATACAGTAGCGAATGGTGCAGGGTATTCACTGTTTGGGATACCTAAATCATCAAAGGCCTTGTAGTATAGCCAGAACACGCAAGGAGATACCACGCAACCCATTGCTGTTCCAATCACTTGGCTCACAAACATCGACTTTGGAGATGATAAAGTGAGGTAACCTGTCTTGAAATCCTGTGTGAGATCCGAAGCTGTCGAGACTATGTTCATCATGACACCACATGCTGCTAGACCAGCCAGCATACCCCCGTGCTCAGAGCCAGCCCAAGCTCCGATTGTGAATATGGCGAGCTTTCCATAAGTTGAAGCCAAGGACCAATCTGTGAGTCCGGCTCCATAAGCGTTACAGAAAGCTAATACAGGCGCGCAGATATAGATGACCAGAATGTAATACCATCTTAACTGGTGGAACATGTGAGGGAGTATCGCTGTAGATGTTGCAGCTATTATGATATATCCTCCAACAGCAAACCAAGTAGGTATTTGATCTTTGAGGAAGAATCTTGTACGACGTTGGTCATCATAAGATTGCATTGGGCTTGAAGCAGGAGGGTCTTCTTCGACTCTGAAAGATCTTCTTGAAGCAGATGCAGTGCCTCGAAGCTGTACAAATAGTCCTGATAGTGTCCGGCTCAGCACTTTGCAGAAGTTGTATAAACCATCTCCTAGGATTATTGCAACAGCTATGAACACCTGAAATGAACAACATTCACCAGAAGAGAGATAAAGTTAAAGCAGAAGGATTCATAGAGAGAAAATTAACAGAGGAACGTTATGGAGAGTTTAGTATACCTTGTACGCCTGGAGACCATGCATGCTGCTGGGTTCGACATCTGCAGGAAACCAATCGCCCTTTTTTGTTTCAATGAGAGGCCACATTATCCCCCAAGACAGAATTCCTCCCAAAAGAACAGAGATGTTGATTATGTATGGGCATATCATGCCAACACCCACATATGTTGCTGAAAAATCAAAGTAGAACCTATTTGTACATCAGGCTCTCACCAGAAAGGAACTCAACATTGGGATTACTGAAAAAACAATAAGCCAGCTTGGGGTTTAAGCCAATGCTCTTTGTTTCCAGTAAGTGAATTATTTAGTGGGCTTACTTGTATTGATAAGCTTTGAGTCCGAATGTCGGGAAGTTGGCGAACCCGCAGTTGTCTCCTCCGGTAAAGAACCATTGGAAGAAACTCCAGAAAAAGCTTAAGGAGAAGAATTTCCCCAATACCCTCACTTGTTTCCTGATGCAAAGAAGCAGCATGGAGTGAAAAAGAAGCAAAAAACTCAAGACTAATAAGCAGAAAATGAAGTGAAAGGGCAATACTTGGCTAGCTTGGCCCCTTGAGGGGTATGAAAGCTGTTGATAAGATGAGCAGTTGCAGTACCACTTGGGTATGTTAGTTTGAAGTCTATTACCATTATCTGCAAACACGTAGCAAATGAAAGATTTCTTCAACTCATTGGCCCTTTTTGGTTCACATTAGAGAACGCTGGAAACAAAAACTGTGACCAACCTTTCGCAGGGGAACAACCGAGAAGAGACCAAGAAAGCTGACAACAAAAAGGAAACCGATAATCCAACCCAAAGAAGGGTTCTTGACGCCACGGGAAGCATCTCCTGATTGGTTTGCGATTCGTTCACTCATGCCAAAGAGGTAAGTCCCAAACCCTCCTGTATATTCATATCCCCAAGTAGATGCCTTTATTAATAAGAAAAAGCAATAAGCAGAAAGGGAGAGAAAGCAGGTGAGTGATGAGTACAAAAGACTCAAAGAATGTTCCTTTTCAGAAAGTTACAAAACACACATACCAAGTCATGATTCTCACAAGCTAACCTATGGATAGACTCAGTCGAAAACTTATTTGTTACCTAATTATCTGAATCAGTATGAAGATGTGTTTTCTTTACCGCTGAAGGCAATGCCGGACGAAGCAACAACGCAGGTCTGAATAACAGTGTTCTCTTGGCGAGTAAATGGCTGTTTTAAGTATCCAGACCTATGAAGCATCTTAGTCCATGTCTTGACGAAGAAGAACCCCAGAAGACCAGCAGAGACGTTGAGCGATGGTATGATTCCTGTCGTGAGGTTAAGCTTCATGACAATGAAGCTAAACAAGATGCTTAGCATAAAGCTCACCACAAAAGCCCTCAAAGTCAGCTGCTTTTTCCACGAAGGTACTTCTCTGCTTTCAAAGATCTTCTCCACAGATTCATCCTCTTCCTCCTCATCCTCGTCGTCTTCAACATTCTTATTAGTCGCCTTCTCCGATTCTGGACTAAACCCAGTTTCCTGCAACTCATGCTCCATAATCTGACGATCTTTGTCTGGATTAAGAACTCCCTTTCTCATCCTATCTCTCTCTCTCTCCCGTTTTCTCTGTTTCGTAGATCTAAGAAGAGGAGCTGGTGAGAAAGTGAATGGAAAGTATTATTGGAACGGAAATCAAAGTTCAAAGGAGTCAACTTGGACTCGTTTTAAACATTCTGACAAATCAGATAGCTTTGTGCTGCTTTATTACTTAAGGTTCCTTTGTCGGTATGTTTGTAAACAGCTAATTATCTGGAATTTAATTTGTTAATGGAATTAATTTGTTTAATAAACGCCGTTAGGCTCTTTCTAAGCTTTAACAAGTTCTTAACTCATTCATATCCAACAAGCTTGGATGTAATAAATAATCTTTTATATCAACGGTATCTTGAGTGCTCTCCAGACCACAAAGTGAATAAAAGTTTATACCGTTTTATAATATTAAAAGATAATGCTAACTGAAGATAAGGAAAAATATCTGAACAAACCAATGGTGTCTTTGTTTCCTCTTTTATCAACTCAAAATGTCATATGAAATGGCATTTACAAACAAAATAGAGAAAAAGACCAATCTATAAATTATATATTCCATAAACACTACAATCTAATTTACACGTGAGGACCACACTTTTACATATCTTTCTTTCAACTTTTGATTTTTTTAAGAAAACACTACGAGACATAACGGTTAAATTTCTAAAAATGCCATATTTTGTTCTTTGTGTAGATAACATTTTTTAAAAAACTTGTCATTTTTTGGCAAATTGCTTTCCAAAACAAACAAAAAAAAAGAAAAAGAAAAAAACTGATCTTTAACCAGTGGAGCTGTGATTGTAAAAGCGAGAACATTGTATAGCAGGCCTTGAGAGCAAAGGTGCAACTTCGATTGGACACGTGGACAAACCGACGACTGGATCCGTCTCCATACAGTTATAAGACAAACAGAGCGAAACAGAGTCTGGTAGTTGAAAACCTGAGTTCCAAGGGAATCTCGTGAAGTAGTTATGTTGCAAGAAGAGAGTTCTTGTCGTACCGTTGACTAAGCTTTTGACGTACTCCTCTGGAATATCTCCTGTGAGACGGTTATTGTTCAAGAACAGAGATTCTGCACCGGCGAGGGAAGGTGGTAACTCTCCGGAGATAGAGTTATGGCTCAGATCAACAACGGAGCCCTCAGGTAACAACAACGACGTGGCGTTTCCAGTGGCGATGGAAGTGAAGTTGTTTCGTTGTAGGAACATTGATGAGAGTGTTGGACTAAAGAGTGATAGTGGGATTACGCCGGTGAACTGGTTCATGCTGAGATCGATGTATGTTAGCTCTGTCAATGACTCCAAGGCATTGATTGTGCCTAGCATTGAGTTTCTTGCGAGAGATAAGTACCGGAGAGTGACGGGGAAAAACGTTGGGAGTTCGCCGGAGATTTCGTTCATCTTTAAGTCTAAATGGAACAAAGGGCTAGAGATAGGTTTAAGGTTGTTGGAGAAATGGTTTGAGGTTAAAACAAGAACTTTGAGTCGAGGAAGTGTAGTGAGAAACGGAGGGAGAGAGCCTGAGAGTTGGTTATAGCTAAGGTCAAGAGTGTGGAGGTATGAGAGAGATGAGAAAGAATTGGGTATAGGACCGGTTAAACGGTTTCTGGATATGGAAATGATACGAAGGAGAGGGAGGGTATCGAACCGAGGAGGGAGAGGTCCGGTGACTGAACCGGGGTAGAGAACGAGTTGGGACAAATGGGTTAGGTTGGAGATAGAAGGAGAGAGTGAACCGGAGAGATTAGGGCCAAGAGATAAGGCAGAGACACGGCCGAGAGAAGTGCAAGTGAGACCTGAGAAGGAGGAACAAGGGTCAGCGACTGTGAAGTCCCAAGTCGAGAAGAAGGCTGAGCCGGGCATATCGGTTAAAGAGTCTCTGATGGATTCAAGAGCGGCTCGGTCGGTTGGAGCTAAGGAAGAAAAAGTGGAGTGGACGAGAGTGAGCAGAAGTAGGAAGAAAGTGTAGCTCATGTTTTTTGATGTTTTTGGGTATCTTCTTTCTTTCTCTTTGTCAATGGTGAGATTTTTTTTTTTTTTAAAGAGAAAAGAGAGAGAAGAGCGCGTGAGAGAGAGTAATAATGAACACATTGAGTGTGTGTGATAGTGAGTGAATGTTAACGTTATGGATTCTTGTTCGAAAATGTGTTAGTTAATTTATTACGCCTCTTTTGACTCTTGTCGGTGATAATGGCGGTTGTGGTCCCTTTTGCATTCAAAACTCCTCAGGAGGTAACTTAAAGATGGGAGGAGATTCCGTTTTTCGGTTTTGAGATATCTAAACCGGAATGTCAAGTTCGATTCCATTTTCGATCAAACAAAGTAAATTAAAAAAGAAAGTACAGTCAAATTTCTATAAATTAATAATGTTGGCACTACACCAAAATTTTAATTTTTTATTAATTTATAGAGATTATTAATTTATCAATATATTAATTAAACTAAAAACTTAATTTAGGACTATAAAATTATATTATAAAGGTTTTTAGTGTATATTAATTTATAAAATATTAATTTATAGAGATTATATTGTAATCAGTAATATACCGATTTTTCGCTGACATTAGGTTCGATATTGGTTGACTTAGTAAAAGCTAAACTAAACTAGCTTTTACTTTTGGAAACTTGGTTACCGACATATATTTTTGAAATTCGGTTACTCAGCACAGGATATAATGGCACATTAAAGTTTTAGTTATAATATTACCTTTCGATAGATCGACATTGATTCAAACAATTTCAGACGCTTGTAAGTTGTGTAACTAAGACCAAACGCACCCACGTCTATATTGAGGAGTATTATTTCTTGATGAGTAAAAGAAATCGTATAGGCTTATTATAGCCAAAAGGAGATTTTATAAAGTTTTGTGAAGAATATACATATAAATAAGCTATGCTCCATTTATAACTAAGATTAACCCGGCCTTTAACAAGTTGAAATTCCAACAAGTCTTGTAGACTATCCTACCTTTTCAAACCAATCCATGTATATATATATTTATCATCGAAGAAAGAACATTCATAGATTCTTCTTGTCGCATGTTTGTATCAAACTGAGACTAAAGCTTCCAAAGACGGATTAAGTTTCAAATAAAACAATGCATGACGGGGAACAACTCCAAGAAAAAGAAAAAAAGAACAGACAATTCACCCAATCTAAAAGTGTGAAGGAACCGAGATCCAATTTGGAACATAGGCACAGTGAGAAAACCAACTGATCTGGCTAGAACCTATTTGACTCTTTTTGCATATATCTCCAACAACAGTATAGATGCAAGGCTTTCTAGTTTCATCGTCGCCACAACACATAATCAGGGTCTTGTCGTCATGGATGAAGTAACTAACGCCATAAAGCTTAGTATTAAATAACTTTGGCAAGTTACTTGCTGTCAAAGTCATCAAGTTTACCCACACCACATCCTCTCTATCATCGATCTTCCTCTTGGTTACCCAAGTATAAATCTTCCTAGTTAAATAGGATTGGCTTAACAACGAAAACCTATCTCCATTAAAAACCGCGAGGATACGTTCATCGCAGGAAGGGTTCTCCTGAGGGGGAAGGAGACAAACGGGTTTTAAAATCTCGTTCGAGAAATCAAAGCTTTGGATGAAATACTCACGAGTCCGGCGGTTGCAATCAATCCAATACAAATTTCCATTCAAGGACACGTGTGATCGTCGAGCTGTTACAGATATGGGCCTGTGCTCATCATGTGTATCAACGAACCTCAACGCATGAGACGCACACTCGTAGATCGCAACTCTCTTATGGTAGTAATTTCTCTGGACGTCGGGGGACATCTCAGATAGATACCCCAACACTTTGTGAACCTTTTCGGGTCTAGTATGGTCGTATCCTAAGCCGTAAACATCGAAGTATTTGTCCACGTACAACTTGATCCAATTAAGCTGTCTCAAACACGGATTCCAGAGCGCTGCCCCCTTCTCCCGGTGGGCTGGATAATTACAAAACAAGAACTCATCGCAAGTAGTGATGTTTGCGTTACACCAATCCATACCCCTGGATGAGGAGCGTAGCTCACGCAAATCGATCGTTGGCGTTGAATCGGTGATGTCTATCGAATAAATCTTGGATTTGGTTAGGAAGATGAATTGCGGACGGGAGAGAGACAAGTGCTTGTAGACGAAACTCCTGTCGTTGAGTAGAGAGTTCCACTGTTTACATGAGGAACTGAGTCGAATGAGAGATTTAGGTGGAAGACGAGAGAGTATTTCTTCTTCCAATTCCCACGGAAGCCTAGCATGCGGATACATAGCCTTGATTGTATAGGATCCAAATTATCTTTCTCGTTTTTTCCTCCTTGTTAGGAAACAAATCAAACAATACTATAAGATTCAATGTTTTTTTTTTTTTTTAAGATAAACATATGCCTTTTTTATTAATATGTTTACAAAAAATTATACGTATAAAGTAAAGAAGAGATTTAAGGAGAGTATTGTCTCCATGGATAATGAAAGCTATATATATGGAGAAATACAATTAAAAAAAAAAGATTTGTAATTTGGAGACTAAGTAAGAGTTAACGAGTTTGGAAAACAAGCAAAAAAATCTATATAAGTATATATGAAGTATATAATTCCATCAAAATACTACATATTACATTGTATTCAATTTAATAAATATTTTTTAAAACATTAATATCTTTAAGTATCAATTTTTAGTATATATATGCTATATTATTAAAAATGTCATTGGACATATATAATTTTATTAAAGTCTCATTAATAGTAATAATGGTTACTCTAATATTATGACTCGGATTTTTGTTTTTTTAAAAAAAAAATATACTGCTAATTTTTTTTTTTAAATTGAAAATTCCATATTTAAAGCATAGAATCTGGTTTAGTATCTAAATAACATAATGAATCGATTTTTAAAAGGAAAAAAAGGTGGTTCGATTTCGGTTCAAGAAATTCCAACGTCTTCATGTCCATCAATCTAATGACAACCATTATTTTAGAGGGAAATTCA
>KE154465.1:62788-77599 GCA_000411075.1 Sisymbrium irio | reverse complement strand
AAAAAAAAATCAGAGAGACACTTTTTTTTTTTTAGCTCTGTAATAAACTGACGAAATCCGATCAGACGGTTGAGTCTGAAATATCTCTGGAAGGTTGGTAATTATCATCTTCCACTACGAGCGGCCGTGTATCCGCAGCAGGATCGTATCCCTGAACGACGAGCACAGACGCTGTGGTTGAAAACTCGGACGAAGACAACAAACGTCCAACAGGTCCTAACTCGGGACAATCCGAACTGTTAACCAAAGACGCAACCGCCGCGTTTCTCCCGACGACGAACAGATTGCATTTGCTCGTGGCTTTAAGCGTCGCGTTGACATCGTCTCTGCTCTCAACGACTCTCTCCTCGTAAGCCAACGACTCATTTCCTCTAGGATCGTTCATCAACTCCCTCACAAACTCCTCGTCCACCTCTTTCTCCTTCTTCTCCTTCTCGTCTTCTTCTCCTTTCTCGAACCTCTTCAACGTCCCTCTCGCAGCTACGAACTTGAGAACGGTCAGTGTGATTCCTGGATGCTCCACCATTTTCATCCCGTAGGCTAGAGCTTCTCTGTCGTCGAGACCACCGAAGAACGGAACCACGATTTTGTAAGCCACTTCACTGGCTACGACTTGTGAGGTTCCTCCGAGTCCTCTGTCCACAAGAATCCCCACGGAGCATGGAGCTCGTTGCAAGACACGTCTGTTCACTTCGTGGAACCCGCGTCCTATCGACTCCATCGATCCGTCCACTCTCTGATGCTTGTGAAACGGAAGCAGAATCATCGCAACTCGTTTCTGGTGTGCGCTTGTGCATATGTCCTCGTGCATGCTCCCGAGGTCAGAGATTGCTGTCATTGGTCTGACAGCTACGGCTCGGAGATGCTGGTAAGCCTCGAAGGCAATCACCATCTGATCCGTTGATCTCTCGATCTTGTTCCAAATCGGGAGTCCGTTGTACCGAGCTTTGTGAACCATCGCGATCGCTGAAGACCGCTCTGAGAGCTCCATTAGATGCATGGCGTAAACGCAGAGACGTCCTTTCTGGCCTGTTCCTCTTGATGATTCGATCATGTTGATCAGTGTAGGGATGTTGCGTGTACTGTGGAAGCAAGCAAGTATCCGTAGCTCGGAGTCATGGTCTTTTCTTTGGATCGTTCTATGCTTGTATGGTGCTCCTTTTCTTGCAGGCTTGTAAATCGCCATCAAAAGTGGAGTTGTGATGAAGGTTGTGAACAATGCCATTAGGACTAATATCGCAAACGACTGATCATTCAGCACCTGCTCGCAAACAAACAAACAAAAAACGGTTTATTAGATTACTCGTTTTTTTTAAAAAGAAGTTCTTGTTATGGCGCTTTAACGACTCTGTATACCTTCCGGTCCTTGCCGATGTTTAGAACAATGAGCTCTACCAAACCTTTGGTGTTCATAAGGACTCCAAGTGCAACGGCTTCTCTGAAAGGGACTTTGCAGAGCAGCGAGGCCCCAACGGTTCCTACAATCTTCCCGAAACAAGTGGTGAGTATGACAAGAACTAGAAGTCCCCATGATTGCGCTCCCCTGATCGTTGTTACATCAGTTTTGAGACCGCTAGACGCAAAATACAGCGGCAGAAGAAGCCCTGAGACAAGATCCTCTATCTTCTCAGTCAAAATCCTACAAAACGGCCCTTCTTTAGGAGTCACTATTCCTACCACAAACGCCCCGAACAGCGCGTGTATCCCAATGGTGTCTGTCACAAAGCTTGCCGCTAAAACTAAGGTTAGAGTGACACAGACATAGAGTTCCTTCACAGGCTCTCCTTCAGGACAGCGCCTAGCCATGTAAGCAAGCAGAGGTTTGATTGCCACAACTGCAAAGATCACAAATCCAGATCCACACAGAAGAACCCAAAGAGGTACAAGAGGAGAACTGTCATCTCCTGAGAGAGCAATCGCAAGCGCAAGGAGTATCCAAGCTGCAACATCATTAACTCCCGCTGCAGACATCGCCATACGTCCAATGTCGGTTGTTAGAAGCTTTAGCTCAGCGAGGATACGAGCAAGCACAGGGAAGGCAGTGATTGATAAGGCAACACCCATGAAGACTATAAATGGAAGCTGATGGACTCCTTTGCTTATGGTGGAACTGAGAACAAAAGATGTGCCTACACCCATTATAAAAGGAAGTGAGATCCCAGCTACGGCTATCAATAGCGACTTCTTCCCGGTTTTTCTGATCGCTGAAAAGTCAAGCTCAAGCCCAACTAGAAACAAGAAAAACAGAAGACCGATGTTTGCGAGCGTGTCTAAAACGGTCATGCTCTTCTTTGGGAAGATGGTGTCAATATACACCTTGCTTCGTCCCAGAGCAGTAGGTCCAAGCAGTATCCCTCCCTATAGAACCATCCAAGCCTCTCACTATGTGATTAAGTTATCGTCGAAAATGTTAAAAGGAAAAAATACAAAAGAGATTGAAGAGAACTCACAATGATCTCGGCAATGACCCGGGGCTGTTTGAGAGGTTTAAGAAGGAAAGCTAGGAGCCTTGTAAACACAACCACCAAGCAGATCTGTAGGATGATGAGAGGAAGAGCAAAATCAAGTGGGCTTTCGTTTTGGAAGGCTCCATTAGAAGTAGCCTTCATTGCAGCCGGGCAATTCCCTGTGACATTGGTGGTAGCCATCCTCCTAGCCGAGATGTAGCTTGACCGGTTGATGATGATTGCTCGAGAAACGCTACACTGCTTCAACCTTCAATCAATAATGCCTCGCTGCTCCCTCGTTGCATTGTCGAGAGGGGAATGAGACTTTGGGCGGCAGGAGAAAAGGAAACAAGATCTATTCTGGTACGTCTATGTTTTTCATAAACAGAATCTACTTCAAGAAGTGAGGATATAAAAGGGAGTAACAGAAAACTAATAATGTCGACAGTGCTAATAATAGGAAGAAGAGAATGAGGAGGACATACCAACTCCAGGGTAAGCATACACCTCGCAACTTTTCTATTTATAGACTGTCAGTTACTTGAACTTCCAACCAAATCGCATCTCTCCTTCACAGCTATGAGCTGCCTACACTGCGCCGACGTTTTCGTCTATGTTTTTTTCTGTTTGTCCTAAATTTACAAGCACTAGTACATGTCTCCTGAAAGAAATGAACATTTTGATTCTTACCCTCTGAAGCTTTTTAACATCAAGCAATTTTATATTTATTGCTATAGATGATATAGAGAATAGACACTATGTAAACATACATGAGATGCATAAAAGGAGTAAGAACAACTGACCACATTATAGAGAAAGAAGTCAACATTGTTCTCTGAAGAAACAAATGCTTAAAACTGAAGTCCATGTTATCGTGCTCCAGTAACTAGAGCCTCTATGCGGTCAAAGGGCACCTTTCTTTTTATCTCTTCGACTCTTTCTCCACGCAGGATTTTGCAATAGTTTCCCCAACATCAAACACATCTAAGAATATAGCATCAGAAGTCTAAGGACAACATGAACTCCGAAATGAATTCTATGTCCTTTTTTCTCCTCTTTATTAGTTGTCATTGTGAGATCCATTCAACATAAAGCATAATATCACCCTTTTAAGCGACCAGAAAACTCAAAATCTTTTAAAAGCTGAAGATTCACTGATACATGATACAACGTACGGTTTAATTTGCAAAACTAGTTACAGATTTATTATGCTAACACTATTTGTACCTTCTCCAATCAGAGAGTTCTTTGATTGAAAGAACTAAACCTCGAAGTTAAATATTCTCTAATTCCCTCTACTCAAAGCATCCAATCAGTGTGACTAACACAAAAATTACAGAAATTTCTTTTTTCATTCATTACCTGCGCAAATTCATCAAGGACCAACTCACATATGACCAAATCTCCCAGCAACAAAAGAGACCACAGATTGAAGAAAGAGGTTGGAAAAATCTACCACTAAGATTTCTAATCATATGGTAATGCAATGAATGAGTCAGCTGAAGCATCATTCACAATTCTTCCTCAGCTCTAAGAATAGTCTCAGAGATTAACTAAACCTCTCTACTCTTCGACGCCGCAGCTCATCTAAAGGAAGATCACTAGAAGAAGACTGCCCCGCTCCCTGGTTCACTGACCATCCGTTTCCTCTACCCCGTTCAGAGCCACACATCTCGCAAACACTTTGCCAACCAGAGTTATCATATGTACACGACTGGCATCTCCAGATACCAGGTCCTGCAATCCCATTCTGGCCTCTTCCCACTCTCCCTCTCCCTGAAATCCTCCTCCTCCGAGACCTAAGCATACTGTTCAGAAACCTCAAGGGCCACGTCACCGCTCGGGTCACACCTCTAACCACCATTGTCACGGGGTCTGAGCCTGAGTGAGAACTCTTCAGCTTCATGTAGAGAATACCAGCAAGGATTCCACCTAAATGTCCAAGAAACGAAGCGCTCGGCACAAACATCTGCACTAGAACCAGCTCAGCCCAAGCAGCATACTTTGTTGGGACTAGTATGCCGTAGACGCTAGTGTAATCCTCAGCCTGAGCATTGAGAACAACTTTCAAAGCAAAGAGGACTCCCGAGAACCCGACAGCGTACTCGTGGTAATAGGCTCTTCTGTAGTCGAAGAAGACGTGGAGAGATTTGGCTAACAGCAACGTGACTCCTTGGGACATACCAAGAAGCGCAAAGACCATTGAAGCAAACTCGCTGCTTCCCATGGATGTCTCGAGCTTGATACCTTTCCAGAGAAGAGACATCATGTTGTAGACTAGGTGAGGCTCGTTGAGATGGTAGAACGCCGATAGAAAGAAGCGTTTCAAATCCTTATGCTGTTCCAACAAACACACAGCAATGAAAATCAAAGTCAGCTAAGATCAAATTTGAGACCTTTCATCGCAAAGCACAAACTTCGAATTCTTCTATGAATTCTCAAATAAACAATAGCGAAGGAAAGAGAAGAAATTTGAGGAGGTTACCTTAAGGATGAGGTTGGGGTTGAACCAGACCTCACTGATGTGAGGGATAAGCGGATCGATAAACGCAGGTCGGAGATAGACGAGAGTGTTCGCGGCCAATAGACCCGCCGTCACCGGAGGTTTCCACGGTAGTCTATAGTACTCAGCGACGGCGCTAAGCGCCAGCAGAGGAAGCATCCCTCCGCTTCCTCTTCTTCTCCCTTCGCCAAAATTCGCCATTGCTTCGATATGATTCTTTCCTTCTGAGTTCTGATCTTAAAAATCTCTCTCTTAAACTCCCAAAGTAATCGCCTTTATTAAATAAACAGTATATAGCAGCTTGGTCTCTACGAAAACAATTTCTCCAGACGCTTCTTTCAACTTACATAGAACACGTGGGGACCCACACCATCTCTTTTAAAGTCTTTACCTTTTTGTCTTTCTTTGAGTTATGCAAATCTCAAATCACATCTTATCCACCGAGTAAAAAGTTCAAATTTTTTGCTTAGATTGAATGTTATTCGAACAAAAATTCGTATACAAGAAGAACAAAAAAAAATAACATAACATTGGATTAATTAAAGGGGTTCTCCTTTCAGTGACTGTCATCAGCTTTAGGCCTTGTGTTAATAAGCATTTTGCGAAGCATTGTGTTCTCGTTCATCAAAGTGGAGATCTTCTCTTCAAGCTGATCATTGTTGTTCTGCAACTCATTTGCTCTTGATTCCAAATCACTCACGTACACTTTCTTCCTCTCCCTCGCTTGTTGTGCTGATACTCTATTCCTCAACAATCTGATATGTCATCCATAAAAACACATTCATCCATCATCATCACTTTCTCTTTCACATTATCAAATGGCTAAACTTTAGTAAAATGGCTCATTAACTTTTTACCTCTTGAGGCTTCTGTATTCTTTGTCAACTGGGTTTCGTCCACGGCGACGCTTGGCGCTTGAAGTTCCATTTTGGGTCTGGTCAATCTCCGGATTGTTGACTCCATCCTCGGCACTGCTACTTTGAACACCTGTTGATCCAGCTGCTTCCATGTCAGGAACCATCAACAACTCCTCGTCACTCTCCTCTGACAAGTACACAAACCAATTTTACTCAAACCCAAAATAAATAGAAAAAGAAAAACCTTTTTTTTTCATAGAACAACTACCAGTTTTGTGCTTCTTGGGGGAAGAAGAGGAACTCGAGTTCCCATTGGGTTGTTGAAGAGACATCAATATATTATTTGTCTTTTCAGATTTTGATGAAGACCAGAGTAGAGAGAGTAAGAGGTTAAAGAGAATATCGAACCAAAGAAAAATTGCTTCTTCCTTTTTTTTTTCTCTTCTTTGGGACCACTGAGAGTCTGAAACCAATCAGACACCATATACCTCTGCAACTCGCTTTGACGAAAAATCTTTGAAAAGTTTATGTTTGGCTTATAAAAGAACACGTATGTTTATGTAAGACCACAAATGCAAGCGTTTCAATCCAATGGTCGAAACTAGCAGAACATATATAAACAACGTGTATATCTCTATGTTTTCTTTTTACACTATACCTGACTGAGAATTTTAATTGATTGCTCTGTTTCGCTTTTAAAGTCTTTGTTCATGATTTCTTATGGAAACAAACCTTTATTGACAGAGCGTGTGGTTTTTAGACCATAATTACTGTCTAGAACAATACAAACGTACTTACAGACAAAGTCAGAGACTTAAAGAGGCACAACTTTGTGTGTAGTTGTTTGCATGGCGTAGAAGGCATGCACAGCAAACTCATCATACAACATGTGAATTGTAGACGTTAAATAGATGAATAAGCTCATGGTTTAAAACTTTTATGTTTTTAGCTTTCATTAGTATTTGAAATGTTCTTTTTGGATTTTTAAGAAATTTCGAGACTTTACCCATAATGTCATCGATAGATCATGAACTCTATCATTTTGGCATGTAAAAATTAGTCCCTTTCTTAATAGCTAGAAGTGGCCCTAGGTCAAAGTTGGCTATAACTTTGGGATTTCGGAGCTTCTAGCGTGTTTAATCATTTTAGCTAGGGGTCGTCACTCATTTAAGAAAGAAAATAGTTTGATATTTATGTTGGTGATTTATTAATGCTGGAAGAAGATTGTTGCCCTGTTGGTGATTTATTAATACTGGTTGAAAATCGTCTTCTTTAGCACTTGTACAAGATATATTACAAAATTCAGAACATACGTATAAGCTTTTTATTGTACTATCTTTGAAGATTTAGGACTAAAGACACATTAAAAAAAACCTATGGCCTGTCGACTGATCTCTATATCTTCTTGGACCCATTACCGACCTATGGTTTGTGCTCGTTTTATTCGTTTTCTTCTTTAAATTGGGTCATGACTCACGAGTGATGAGTATGTGTATCACTCAAAGGGACCCCGTGCCTTAAAATCAACTAAAATAATTTGATGTCACTTTTTTACGAAGTACTATCCAAATAATTGATTTTCATCAGCAGCTAGCAGACATTCATTTTGTTTGTTGGACTAGATGAATGATTTGGTTATATGAAGTTGTATGCAAACGTGGAGATATGATTGCTCCTTTGTCTATGCATGAACATGCCATGTTAATTTAAGAGTACATATCATGATAATGATCTCTCCTGCTATAACTTTTTGGTACAATACAATTGCATGCCTCTCTATATTACTTCCATAAAACGTTTAATCTAGGATAAATAGAAAAAAGTGGTCGAGCTACAAACTATACGGTATGTCGCATGCATGCATGATCGGTCCTGGTATATAAGAGTCATAGTAAATTTTTGTATCCCTTTCTTTTTTAAAAAAGTAAAAGAAAAGGAGGATTTTGTTTTGTTTTTGTTCTTAATTACTTACGAGTTATATCGACTGAAACATTGAAAAACTCTTTTAACTCGAGCTAAGTACTCCTTGGACATGTTGTATAAGAAAATTAAATAATTGATTATATTAGATTTAATAATTACAAGTATAAAGAGGATTAAACATTCATCATTATACTACTAGACATTTTAAAGTTAAATATATCGGAATTCTCACAAGAAGGATCCCTAGAGACCAGACATGCATGTCCAAAGACAGATCGTATAATAACCCATAGGAGTCGTAACGATCCAACATTCAAGGTAGGCTTTATAACAAAGTAACTATTAGAATACATTTACACTTCCCATGATGATTCTAGGATCTAATATTATTATCAATACAGCCAATGAACACTATGTGATGTAAATGTCTACTTTCTATTTTTTTTAGTTATTATAAATTAATGAATGTATTTTGAAAACAAAAAGGTAAAAGATTGGGCTCCTAAGAGAGACAATCCAGAAAGCTAAAGAGACATTAACAGGAAACGTATAGTTAAAGAAAAGAACACTGTCTGCTCCACAAAAACAACATACACAAAACTCTTCAGGTCTCCTTTATTTTTTTATTGTTTCCGCAATTTTCCATGGTCTGTAACATTAATGTGTCACAGCGACAATTGAGTTTTCTTATCAACATAATGGTCTAAAATTGATCCCCAAGTTCATAGTCTATAGACTCAGTTTTCAAATATTGATGTAAGAAAGTGAAAGTGATGTGATGCTCAGTTTCTGTTTAAGGCTAGACAATAAAGCCTTTTGGCCCTTTATCTCTCCTAATTAAAGAATCTGAGCAGTTGAGAAATTAAAATCAAAGCCTTGACATTTTAGCTCCAACACCATCTGGACACACCTTCCTTGGATTCCTCCTTTTTATGGAAACTTCGAATCTAACATGTAAACAAATCTCAAAACCATAATTTATATTTTACTATTAACAAACTTCAATGACCTAAACATATGAATTTAGTGTCTAATCGGGTAACTATTACAGTGGTTATCAAAAATCAATGTGTGTTCATATATAGGAAATGTTGAAAGTTCATAGTTAAAGTGGTGATCCCTTTAGCTCAAAAAAAAAAGTGGGGATCCCTTCTTTAGCTTCGAACTAATATTTATTTAGATTAAAATTAAACAAATGTTGATTAAATCATTTTTAAAATAAAGCCTATGCAATCGCATCACCTACTAGTCTCTTATAGTTTACTAATCAGATAGATATACAGAAAGAGAGAGACATGAAGAGCACTTTCCAGAGAGAATAGAAGGAATCATGCAGTTACAGTTGTAGGTGAGTTTACACAGCTCCAAGGTCTCATCAATGGAGATTTCAAACGCATATTCTCCTTATTCCTCATCCTCTGTCGACAGTACTAAGTCTTCACCTTCTGAATCTTCCGTTAATCTCTCCCTTAGCCTCACCTTTCCCTGTACTTCTCCACAAAGGTCTTCTTCACATCACTACTCTGTTTTTTCTCTGTTTGTCTTCTTTTTTTTGGGTTCACATTTGTATTTTGAAGCTTTGTTTGTTTGTTTGTTTGTAGAGAGACAAGCCAAGATTGGCCCCCTATAAAACCTCGTTTAAGAGATACACTAAAGGGTCGTCGTCGTTTTCAAGGCGATTACGACACAGCTCTCTTTGTTAAGGTTTATATGGAAGGTGTCCCCATTGGGAGAAAGCTCGATCTTTCCAAATACTCAGGCTACGAGAGTCTACTAGAAAATCTGTCTCACATGTTCGATACTTCAATTATCTGTAAGTAACTAACAACACAAAAGTCTTGAAACCAAACATTCAACTAAATCCGAACACTGTGAAGAATGTTCCATGCATTGTCTTTGGTTCTAACAGGCGGTAATCGAGATAGAAAACATCATGTTTTGACATATCAAGACAAAGATGGAGATTGGATGATGGTCGGAGATATTCCATGGGAGTAAGAATCTTGAACTTCCCTCCCATCTGACATATTCAAAATTTCCATATTTGGTATATTTATTTATATCTGACTTGATTTGATGTCTATGTTCAGTATGTTTCTTGAAACCGTGAGAAGACTGAAGATCACGAGACCCGAGAGGTGTTAAAACTCGAATCGTTCGGTTCATGACTCTTTATTCACAGTTTTTGAGAGATTTAGGCACTGGTGAGGAGTCTACATATGGGACAGAGCTCTTGCTGCATATCAGCAACAGAGGCCTTAAAGAACTTGGAGGATTGATGCATGCATATATTTATTTGACACCTTGAGTGTGTTTTTTTATATATATAAATAATTCACCATATCCAAGACTTCTTTATTTTTTTTGGTCTAAAAAATAATAATCCCAAAGACTTTTTTTCTAGCATGTTTACAATCGTGTTCCTTCGGCTGTGTACATGCCCATGAAGAAAACACGAACGTTGTTGGGGAGCACGAACATGGAACCAGCCAACAAGGGAAGAGAATGATTCTCTTTGAAATGTGCCGGCTTGTCTTTCTTGTTGATTCAATATTTACACCAGTTGACAATTTTAATGACTAAGCCCGTTCAAGGCCTATATATCGTGACTAGAAAGCCCAAATCATAACGTTTGACCACGTACATAGTGTGAGGCTCGAGATAATCGAAGGTTCAAAAATGGGCAAATTCAAAGTTAACAATCAAACCCAATGTCTCAAAAAAGCATAATGGATCCGACTGGTTAACCTGTCCGAAAAATAAATTTCAAAGTTCGTATACGTAAAAAAATATGTAGGGGTGAAATGTGAGAGAAAATCATAATATAAGGGCGGTTCTGAAATAAAGTAATAATAATATACCTCATCGCTAAATGCTACTAGTATTTGCTAGCGCCGGAAAAATATATGAGAAATTGAAAATTCCCCCCTTTCTCTGGTTGTCTCTCTCTCTCTCTCTCGTTGAATCTTGAAATTGGAGGATGAAGGCTACAGGGTCAATTGGTTGGAAAGGTCCAGTGAAGTTCAGGATGTGAGTTTCTTCGAATTAGTTTGTTTTTGAAATCGAAATCGAGTTCATTGTTTATTGCTGCTACTAACCTCATGAACCCCATTATTGGAGCTAAGGCCTACTGCTGAAAACTTGGTACCCATTCGTTTGGACATTCAATACGAGGGTCAACGTTACAAAGATGCTTTCACTTGGAACCCTTCAGGTTTCTCTCCAAAAAAAACCCTACCTTTGATGTTCAGCTTCTCGTTTTCTACAGTGTCGTAAAGATTCGTTCTTTTTTGTTTGTTTGTTTGTTTTGTGATGTGTTTGGATTAAGACCCAGATAATGAGATCGTTCTCTTCGCTAAAAGGACTGTTAAAGACTTGAAACTTCCCCCTGCGTTTGTCACTCAGATTGCTCAATCTATTCAGGTTCATTCTTATCTGTTGTACTTTGTTCTTGTTGTTATCTCTTTCTACTTTTCATGGAGTGATATATCGAGCATTCAAGGATACCACTTAGCTTACGTTCCGAGACAATTGTGGCTGGTTTTGAGTGATTGAATGCACCATGATTCTTGTGTGATGTGTTCTTACTTTGTTTATGCTCTATTCTGTTTTTGTAAGAAATTTCTTCCGAAATGTCTCCTCACATTGGTAATTTTTCCTGCTTTATCAGTCTCAGCTCGCAGACTTTCGGTCGTATGAAGGACAAGATATGTACACTGGTGAAAAGATCGTACCAATCAAGGTTTTAATGATACAAGATGTCCCTTTTTTCTCATTCTCTCTCTTTTGTCCAATAGTGGTTTACTGGACAATTTGTAGAAGCTGATGAGCTATCTTTCCTTCTTTTTTTCAGCTTGATCTCCGAGTTAACCATACCCTCATCAAGGATCAGTTCTTGTGGGTGAGAATACATACATGGTGATCATGAAAAAAATGTTTCAAGTACTCTTACTCACATGTAGCTTGACTTGGCCATTTGCAATTGCAGGACCTAAATAATTTCGAGAGTGATCCTGAGGAATTTGCAAGAACCTTGTGCAAGGATTTAGGTGTTGAAGATCCTGAAGTTGGGGTAAGATAACCGCTCAGTTTTTCACCTTTCATTCTGTATACGAAGTTCAGTTTCAAATGTTTGATACAAGTGGTGTTTGGTTTCTTCTTTCTCCCTGAAGCCTGCTGTTGCCTTTGCAATCAGAGAACAACTTTACGAGGTAAAAAATCTGGTTGGATCAGTGTAAATAGTGTTTGTTTTGAGCAAGAATGCTAAACTTGGTGAGCTATACCATATTGCTGTTTCTACTTTCCAGATTGCAGTTCAAAGTGTGACTTCAGCTAGGGAGAGTAGATTAAGCAAGAAAGGCCGCAGAGGATCTGATCATGGTTCAGCGAGGTCTTTTCACGCTGCTCCTATTTAGTATCCAAGTTATCTTTTGATAGTAGTTGAGCTAGCTCGAACAATTCTATAATAAGCTTCCATCCTTTTTATGCAGCAAGGCAAGTGGCTTGTCAATGGACCTAGTGAAGTTATTCAGCTTTAAATCCAGTGTAGTTCGGTAAGTGATTGTCATGACTCCATTTGATGTAGAAATAGTACAGTCGTAGTGTAAGACCTGCTGTACGATTGTCTGCCTATGTCTAGATTGTTTATAAGATAAGTTGAAACAGTCCTGAGCTTCTGTCTTAGATTGTACGCTGGAATGCCAAATTTTCATAAGTTTTGTATCATTTGATAGCAGATGCCATATGATTAGGGATGTTCCTACCTCGTATAGTTTTGATAATGAGTTCTGGGAGTGTTGTTTGTATGAACAATTAAAAAAAAAACAGAGTCATGAGGTTATAAGTCGTTTCTTTACTAAGATAACTCAGTGGAGATTGGAGAACATCTCTTCCTGCATATGCATTGAATGAGATTTTTGAAATTTAAGATTTACGGGTGAACAAATTGACATGAGAAACCTGGCAAAAGTGAACAAGAAAAATTCCTTTCATAACAAATGTTTGTCCATGTTCTTTAAAGGAAAAAGAAAGACTTGGATGTTTATGAACCATTGGTGGATCTGCTAACAAACGAGGAAGTTGATGCGCTTGAATCCAGAGAAGAGAGGCATGCAAGGTGAAGAGTTCCGTGTACATGTATATGTCTTAGAGCAGGACTCATCATGAAGGATATCACGAACTCAAAATGTTGTAATATGCTTAACTGGGGTTTATGTTCTTCTTAGGAGAACTTTTCTTCAATTCAATGACTGTAGAATCTTTGGATTCTTACAACAAAGTATATAGACTTGTATCTGATAAGTCACTTGATCATCTACATTCGTCACTGCATCCGATTCGCTAGTTTACAGACATGTGCGTATGTGTGTAAGTCTGAGATTTGGTTTAGAAAAACTTAGTTAGATGAAGCACAAGTTAGTGTGGAATGAAGAATCTTAGATGAGTTTACCTCAAAGGGACATGTTAGGTTCTCAGCATTGAGTGAGACCATCTCTTGATTAAGATGTTTCCCAAACTTTGAGCATGTTTTAAGAATTTTAGAGCGAGAGAGTGAGGGAAAGGAGAGAGAGTAATAAATAAAATTTTAAATGAAATAAAAGATAAATTTAGGACAAGGCACGTTGTGAGAATCAAGTGTCCCACTTGAGAGTTTAATAAGATCTCATCATCAACCATTAAACCCACTGTCGATATACGGTCGTACTTTTTCTTCTATTCTCTTCTCTTGCTCTCTATTTTCTTTTATTTACTCTTTTATCATTTGCTTGTTCAATGATTGGGTCCCCCCTCTAAGCTCAAGCTGCTGTCATCTTAATTATTTCTTTTTTATTCGAAAATAAAAATAATTGTTTTGTTGGAAGTTTTGTAATCTTGTGTGGAGATTATTGATCAGTTTTTGTTGTCTATTATTCATGAGTTGTACTTGTGCCCTTCTAATAGCATCCGTGAGGTATATCTTGAATCGGCAGAGGCTTTAGTAATAATAGTAACAAATTACTACATTATGGAAATCAAATTGATGAACAAAAGAAATTTGAATTTTTTTTTTAACTTATGTAGTTGTATATCATCATACTCTGACCTACAGTTTTGTTAATTTGATTGGGGATAAGTACTCAACTTTTAGTGACTTTTTGTGTGTTTCTGTTGTTGTCTAGTTATAGATTTGGCTAGTAATAAACCACCTAAATGTTACGTTGGGTCGACTTGTATGCCCCTCTCAATGACCAAAACTTAAAACTAATTAATAGAGAAAAGCATGTGGTTCAATAACTACATAGAAACTGGCTAGATTTAACTGTTTTTGTTTGGTCTTCCAAACTGAAAATAGCTTAATTCTAACTGAAATTAATTTATGAAAAAGAAGATCGAGTTACCAGCTCCAGTTTTCGGTCATAACTGACAATTTATTTTCTCTTTGTGGTTATACCAGATTTGGGGCTACATGAGACTGAATTTGTTTATTTTTGTTGACTTGAGCAAAGTAATGAGCGTGAAGCCTTTAAGGCTTTTTACTCTCTCTGTGTCTGTCCAAAGTTAGGAACGTCAACTCAGCGGATAGGGTGTGTATTACAAACTTCTAAGAGAATGATAGCGTAACAAGATTACTATTTTCAACATTACTATTTTCCTATTGACAAAAAATGATGATTACTTCCCTTTTTAGATTACTTGCCAATATTTGACTAATTAGTTGGTCCAAACAAAAACAAAGTCGGTGAGTTGAATTACGTATATACTGTTACATTGCAACAATTTCATAATCAATCCCAATATAACGGAATTTTTTTTTGGGTCTTCTGCTTAATAATTTAACACATGTGGAACTTCCGTCAATACATGGCTTTTACATTATGGGGAACTAATTCTTGAGTACTTAAACAAATAATACCAATCATCATCTGATACAAATGATAAAGAACTCAAGAAAGACATTTTTTCTCTCCAGAATAAAAAAAAGAAATCCCACCGTAACATAATCACGTGGATTATCAAAAGAGAAAAAAAACGTAACATCTCCAAATTCTCGACGATAATTCGTTGAGAAAAAATTCACTAAGACCTTAAAAAAAAGAAGCCA
>KE154465.1:42280-62565 GCA_000411075.1 Sisymbrium irio | reverse complement strand
AAGGAGGTGGACGCTATGGCGGGCTTGTACCGTTTTTAATATATTTACAAAAAGCGGATAAGAAAACCCATTTTTTGGTGTTTGGTTTGGGGTTAAGAAGTGAGGTTATTGGAGGAGTTAGATTTGTCGAGAATAGACCACATGACAAGAACATCATCGTAACCACAAGCCATGACTTCTCCTTGAAGCTCTTTTACCATCCTCTGCTCGTGCTCTTCCCTCGCTTTCGCATCCATTCTTCCACCGCGGCAACCCTTTTGTGGCGATTGCTGCGGTTGGTTGAAGAATGTTGCTGCCTTCTTGAATGGTGTTGCTATTGTTTTCTTCCACGATGCCATTTTTTTCTCTTGTTTTTTTAATATTTTGTTTACTCAATTCTTGAAACAAAGGAAAGGTTCTTCTTCCAATCAGAGGTTCGGATTGGGAGAGCTCGAGAACGACTTGTTATGTGTATTTATACACACACACTCTCTTTTTTGAGATATATTATAATAATAGTTATTAATTAATAAACTGAGAGTGATTAGTAATGCTAAAGCAAAGGGGAGAGAGATATAGAGAGAGAGAGAGAGAGAGAGAGAGAGAGGCAAGATCCGCAATAAGAGCTTCCAAGAAACATCACTTTGTTTTTTAACTTTTTAACTTTTTGTTATCCATTTAACCTCGTTTAGGCCTCTCCCTACCCTCCCACATGCCTCCCCACGTGATATCTTCCTCTCTTCCCTTTTTTTTTGGTTTTACCACACACACTATCTATATCTCTTCCTTTTACATTCAAGATCGACAAGTTGTGTGTAATATCATGTAACCAAACCGGATCAAACCTAACCAAATCAATACATATGAGAGGCAGATGGAGTCAAGAGTTTGCCTTTTCCCACTCCTTGGTACTGACAATTAAATCATCATATGCTTACTGCAGTTTCTCATTCCCATCTACTTCCCACAGTATTAGCTGTGCCCATCTCCCTTTTTTATTAATCCATCATCCATCTTTACATCAGTTTCTCTTAAAAAATAAATCTTGAATATCAGTTTCTTTCTTTTTTGCTATCTTCACCAATAGCTCATCTAGCAATAACCAATAATTGCTTGAGCGAGAGAGAAGCTATGTGTGTAACGCGATGTACGGTTTGGGTGATCTTTATTATTTTATGAAGCATGTATCGGATACAAGATGTTTCTACTGATTATTCAAACTTTTCTACGATAAATTCAAACTATACTCATATAAATACGTGTTTGGATCCCAATTATAAATTTCAAAAATTCACAGCAAGGAGAATCGTGATTAATTTATGTTAATTCAAGTTAAGTTAGTAGATCAAATTTGGTGGCTACAAAACGGTAAGAATGTATAAATATTTGAAGGACCAATGAATTGGAGGATTGAGGTGGGCACAGATTGGTCAGCAATAGCCCATGTGATTTCCACATGTTTCTCTGCTTCTCTATCTCTTACCCTCTTTTCATACACCTCTTTGTATTATAAATATATTATACTGTATATGTACTTATGTATAAATTTTCATACTCGTTAGATGTACATATATACGATATATCACAGTAATAACTTATCCACTTAAATCCAAAGCACAGTAAAATTTAGTTCTTTTGCCAGCTTTGTTTATCGTGGACAGTAACGGCACTGTCCACGGTCGGTAAACAAAGCACAGTACACAAAACGCACCGTTTCCCTCTTCCTTACCAAAACGCATCTGCTCCCCCACTTTGGGAAGAATTTGTTCAAGGAAGATTTTTAGTCACTTTGACAACAAATTTTAGTCTAAATTTGCATACGGTTCTTTCAAATTTATTTATTTTAATCTATCTCATATTTAAGAAATAAGAAAATTAAATTCATTTTATTCAATACATTTTTCAGATTGATTGGATAACAAGTTTTTACACAGGTTGAAGTTTGAACATTCTGATTTCAGCCGTATGCACGCACCAAATTACAAGATTCCTTTTTCATATGTACGATACATACTACATTTATGTTTAGTTTAAGCAAAAGGGAGCCCAAGTAGTAAAATTAACGTAGCTTAAAAGTAATGCTTTAATTTTCTTCTTTTGATATTGGTTTTAAAATTAATAAAATGCATTAAAAAGCATCTTCTGCATGAGAGGAGCAGTGGCAGTGCATGTATCATCTTCTCGTTACAATAGAATCTGTTGTTTTGATTAATTAAAATCCTCTTATATGTTATATTTTTTATTTCTCTGGAAATATAAAAAAATGTGACTCATCTCCTTTAATTTGTTTATAGCATCCCACATGACAGCCAACGGACTCTGCTCATTGGTGCGTAATTATTTTTCTCTTTCTCACAAACTTTTTAATTGATATTATAATACCAAAAAAAGTTAATATATATATATCGTAGAACATGATTTGGTTCGTGGTTCTATGATCACACATTCGGAGGTACCCTCGAGACACGATGGATTTAATCAAATGGTTATCACTTTTTTTTTGGGCGTTAATAATTGGTTATAACTTATAGATGTGGTTTCTTTCCTTTACTATTATTTTCTGTATCGGCCCATTTTTAAATTCGTTATGATAATTTAAAGAAAAACAAGACAAATTCCTGCAGTTTGCAGAATTTGAATCATGATGATTATATGGTGTTATTTCACCAAAAACATATGTATATTTGGAAAAAGATACAGAAGGTTATGCAAATAAACCGAATGGAATATACCACCAACGCAGCGGACGGATCGTTCTAATTTTGACCGTATGGAATTGCTATATCTTCTGAAAATGTTAGGTCGGTAAGATTCAAAAACACTGTTATACGCGAATAAGAAATTAAAGTGGAAATCTAAAGAGTGAAGAAGTACGAAAAAGGTCGCTTAATTGTTTTGTTTGTTTGTTTGTTGACTGATGAAAACAGATGGCGGTTTGGTCGGTCCGTAAATTAGGTGACTTGTACGAATTTCCGGTGCCTCCTAGACTCTGACTTGCTCTTTTTCTCTCTTTCACACTTTCCATTTAATTTAAAACATATATTTGTGTAACGTTTTTCAATTTTTAAGATTAAGATTATATAAGCTTTGACTACTGAATTGTTTGTTCGCGTTTTCTGACGAAAAGAAAAGTTTATATTCCTGAATTTTGTTATGGATGTAATATATGTTTATTATTGATTCTTACTGTACTCGAAGACTTAAAAGTGTTAGACTCAGACTCCCAGTGTACTTGTTACGCCGACAAATAAATACTAACTCTACGAGTAGAATAAGTCTTTATATTATGAGATTGATGATGGAGAAACCTATAAAATAATTTCACACCAAAGCAAGTTATATATTTTCAAGGTGAAATACAGATGTTGTGAACTCTGGCTAATCAATTACCAATTTTCATTAGAAGAAGTTAGTCAAAATTCAAAATCTCTTTAAAAACGTTTCTCTAACACGGAAATTTCACAGGTTTAAATTTCACAGATTTTAAACCGGCAACGAAATAAAGCCCATGGGCTTTTCAACTTTACAAACTTTTTTTTTTTTTTTTGACATAAATTTACAAACTTTAGTCTAGGGCTTTGTTATATCTTTTATTTTCTTTTGGTAATTAATATCTATGGGCTCATATTATGTCACTCGAGATTGTATTATGCAAATTGATGGTTACTAAACATCCTTTTATACGTTTTTGTGGTGTGTTCGAAATCAACCCATTGTCTGTCCATTTTTTTAATATATCTATAGTTTTTCTGTATGCCTGGGCTATCGTTTCCAAAATTATTTACCTTATTCTATCGGCTTTTTTTACCTTGGATATAAAATTAGGGGATTTTTGTGTAAATGGGTCAGATTAAACTTGTTTTTGTACTATTAATCATTTTTTTTTCTACCTAATTTACCTTTTGCCAAATGTAATAATTATTATAAATATTTTTAATAGATTTAAAAATATGGAAAAATAAGAACAATGATAAAGTTAATATAAAAAATACATGTATATTTTTTTGAGTTGAAAAATATTTGTACATGTGAAAATAATTTTCAATTTTACATTGCCAGAACTTAAATTCCACAGTCCACATGGCTTTAGAATATATATTCCACAAATTGGTATACGTCTACACTATCTACAGTACAAGTTCTATATATTTTATGATAAGTCTACGCACACGTGGATTATAATTTCTACTCATTACTCTATTTTCTGCGATTTCACTGTTTCGGTGGATTACACATTCTAGTGCTTACTCTATATTATACATTTTCTTAGAATATATATTCTACTTGAAGTACATATATCCACACTTTCTAGAATACATCTTCTACTGTTTTAATTATATCTGTGGATTGTAAAATATATATTTTGCAAAAATATCCTAAAATATAGGAAATATGGTAACTAAATATTTTCATATCTTTCGAAATATTTTGTCAAAAAAAAAATGAAAACTGTTTATAATGGTTTTCATTGTTGTTTTTCAACGTTATTCTTCTAGTCTTTTTTTAAAGAAAATGTTTTTTTTTTCTCTTCTTGGTTACTATGATCTATTTTAACTTCGGATTCGTGGAAATCATCCACTAATAAATTGAAATTTGATGGAGATGAGAGAAAAGGTGATATATTACTTGCTTTGAAATTTATTGTGGAAACACATTCTTGATATTCTGTCAAGCTCACCAATGTGGATGGAAACCAAAGTTAATATGCGATGTTTCTCTATTTCTTGTGTTAGTGCATCATCACCTTTTAGTTTGACGCTTTTGTTTGTAACACACACAGAGTATACAATAAAATTCTCTTTATTTTCTTCTGTTACCTCGTAGACTAATAAAATTCTCTTTCAATTTCTTGTTGAGCTCAACCATGTCGATTTAGGGAACTTCGTTAGCTTCTTCACCACAACTCTTTCGCTTCTGTTTGTTGTTCAATTTCCGAGTCTCGTTCTTAGGCTCAAAAGATTATTACTTACATGGTAATCATCCATATAATCACGTGGATTGGGCTGCAAAACAAAACAAAGTACCATATCCAACATGTTCACTCACTTTCCAGAAATAACAGAGTTACGAAGAAGAATACTGCGAAACAAGACGTATATAAATGTTAAAAACTTGTAAGACGATTGAATACTGGGATTTACCTGCTTATGTTGCTTTTCTAACTGCAAGATCATTAAGCATATATGGCATCAGCTTAATAAATTAACAGAAAACGATGAAGTCCATCCAGCATAATCAGGGTCAGTATCTGCTTTACCCTTTCAAGTAACTCGTATGGCAACAAAGAGAAGCGTACATGAGGCAACAGGTCGTCAAGTGACTGAAGCCTTTCTTTGAACAAAGTTTCTGGATTATAATAATTCATTAGCTCATCTATAACTTCCCAACGCTGTGGCTCCTCAGCTTTCATGCACCACATGAGAACAGCATCAAGAATCTTCTCCTCAGATGTCACAATCAGATCTGCAGATTGCAAATTTCAGGAATTAGTACAGGTTGGAATGTCTTTTACATACCATAAATTAGACGTCATTCTTCACTCTTGGTATTGTTTATTACAATATCATAGCTAAACTTCGTGTAAATATTTATTTCCATGATAACTAACACTGATCAGTGTATGAACAACAATGCTTTTCCACAAGATATAAATGTAGCAGTTTAATTTTGGTCAAGTCGCCAAGTAGGTTGAGAGGCTTTTATAAGATAAAGAAGTTTGGTGCAATAGAAAACACACCTCAAAAATATCACCGAAAGCGGTCTGATCTAACAAGACGAAGTCCAAACTTGCTGTGGTACAATAGTCAAAGTGCATGGCGAACTTCCTCTTGCACATCTTCTCAATGAGTTTACATGACGAGATAGACGAAACCACTTGGAGAACTGAGCACACGGAATCCTGCAACAAAGTTCAGAGGTTAGCTTTTAAAAACGCCCTACTAATTTTCCAAATTTGTCTGCTTCCGCGCCCAAAAAACTTGCATAAAAGAATTATTCTTGTTGTATGACCTTCTTCCAAAACGAGAACGCCATCCCTGCATGTAATATATACATGGAACAATATTAATATTTTGTTACTGGTAAAATCATTCGCTTGGTTTCTTTTTCTCTTTATTTTTCAGAAGGCTGTCTCACTTCACGGGTCGTTAAGCTCTCAATCATACATAAACCATATTGTAACAGATGCGGTGATCGTCGTTGCTCAAGAATGCAGCACAAGTGAACCAGGTGGGTGTGGAGATCTCAAGATTGTCTTTAGGAGGCTGCAGCAAACAGAGATTGGTTAGAAGACATATTAAAGGCTCAAAACGTAAGAAAGTGAAGGCTTTGGAAGAGATAAAAACTGAGTAAGAAACTCACGCATTTTGCACTCCAGATCTTAGTACATTGTTCGAGATCCCATATATTGATTTCAATATGTCTCCTGCATTACACATTCATTTCAGTATGGTAACAATCAAACCGAGATATCACAAGACGATCCTTCGAACAAAACAAATCCATTCAGTTTCTAACTACTAACCCTCCAAGCAATATCGAATTGAAAAACAACTTCAGTATAATTCCACACAAGAGGGAAAAGAGAGAAAAGTGAGCACCTTTGATTAAGCCGAGAGAATCAAAGGTTAAAGCACGGATTGGTGGGCATCCATAGGTCTCGTTAGTGATGACTCGAGGCAATTTAGCCCAACTCACCACTTCAACGTAGACTTATCCTCTATCTCCAATTTGGACAGCGTACTTCTGTAGGCGGAGGACAGAGACATAGCCGGAGGAGAAAAGACGACCATACCAAAATAACCAAACTTTTAATGTGTTTTATTAGAAAAGTGCATATATATTTTATTCATATTTTCATATATTTAATTATATATTTAATTGAACAGAAAAAAAAAATTAGCAAGGTCAAAATCGGATTAACCTTAAACTTAATATTAATGGGACAAAAGTGAATTAGTATAATACTAAAAGGACAAAGTGTATTTTAATGTGACCCATTTAGCCAATTTTTGTATTGTATCTGTTCTGCTCAAAAGAACATCCTTTTATACACAACACAAGTTCTAGCCATCTCCTATATATTCTCCATAGAATGTCGACGTCGTCGTTCTCTTTTACGAATTGGTAGAGTTCTGAACAACTAACCAACATGTATTTGGGAAACATTAGAATCCTCTACACACACTGACACACACACACATATATAACTATCAATTTGTTTTAAGTTGAAAATTCATAATTATGGACAGACTCGAACAAGCCAAAGGAATTATGAATTTTTAACCCCAAACGAACACATATAACTGGTCCAGAAAAGAAATGAGATATGGACAGACCCGAAGAAACCAAAGAACTACCATTTTGAAAGAGATGTGATAGGTACCGTATATTGTATAAGTTTTCAATGTATATATACTTTATTATAATTTAATCAAACTATTCTTAATTTTCTTTTTAAAGTTAGAATTCAACTTTTTATAGACAGTGTGAGCGGAAAACTTAAATCTTATTATTATATAAATAAACAAAACGAAAACAAATTCATGTTAATCTAACAAATACAGTGAATGATAAGTTACCGTTAACATGAACTAGCACAAGATAAAAAAAAACATGAAGAAACCAAAAAAGGGCCAGAGGAGCATGGAAAACAACAACTCAAGGATTAAGGGTTCTGTAATTAGGATCAGAAGCTCGGCTCTCGTAGAACCTAGAGATAAAAGAAGTGGCTCTTCTATCGACCCCTGGCTCAGCGATCCAAAGCCGACCATCTTCATCACTGGTCATGATTCTTGACCTTATGATCACTCCTTCTTCGCTCCAATCTTCTCCACTGTTCGAGCAGCACGGCAATAAAGCTCTTATTACTGAAAACGTTGACGATTTCTTGGTCCTACCCATCTTGATTTTTCTTATATATGTGTACTACAATCACTCAACTTGAATATATGTATACATCTAAGTTTTCGTATTTATAGGAAGGGAAAGAGGGAATAGGAAGTAGCTAGGAATTTGTGATTTTTAAAAGACGACCTCTCGTGTATACAATATGCCTTTAACACGTACATACATTCGTATCTCTATATATAATATATGATCTATACGAGGTTTAAAATAAGATTATTGTCTAGAGAAAATGCATTGGAGACCGACCGATGGATGCATGGCTGTAAAAGTGCTGGAGCTTCTTTTGCGATGAGAATAAGTTCTCAACGCTTGCATGTATGTGGAATAGAGGATTCAATTATATTTAATTAATTTATAAGTCTAATAATTTACAGTATTTAATGTATGATAGATATATAAATGTCGTAAACATTCAGGCTTATATTCTATATACTACCAAACTATATTCTTTAGCTTTTGTGTTTTATTTTTATACTTGTGAATATGATTGATCTGCAAGTTGTCCAAAACTATACTGATTCTATTCAACAACGTATCCCACCATTTGAATTATATCTTCAAAATGTTTATTAAGTTAATATTCTTTGATAACGCTATAAGTTAATTTCTTCATAACTAAGTTTTGACGCATTTTATGTTTCAACGTAAATTTGAATCTTATATACAATTTAGGGAAAGGGATACATGGCCATTGAACTTTTTGTTGAGAAACTTTTGAAAGTTGTATTAGAAACTGTTTGTGTAATTTGCACTTTTTTGTGATTGGCTCTATTTCTATTTAATTACATAATTTGATTATTATAAATATTAGTATTATATTTATGAGATACTTTCTAAACTATCTGCACAATTGGAGCTGCTTTGACTAAATTATAAAATTTATAAGTTTTTGTTCATTTTTGTATTTATTTTATTTATTAATAATTATTTTATAATTAAAAAAATATTTGAATCCATTTTTTCGTATTTTTTTGAATTATAAAGAATGATTTTAACCCAACTAAAATTCGGATCGGTACGTTCCTTGTTTACTCCCAATCAAATATATATGTTCAACTTATATGGATTGAACATCTCATGAATCAAGAAATGCTTTGGACAATGGTTATAGATTGTACATTAAAGAATACAACTGCCATTATGACATTTCACATACAAGTTAATCATACTACTATACTTATGCCCCTACCAAATAATTGATTTTAAAAATTTTGTTCTATTTTCATTAATTGTGACTAAGCTTAAAATGTGTATACGTGATAAGAAAATTGCATTGAAAATTTAAAATGATTTACTCTCAAAACAGGAAAATATTCTAAAACGATATTTATATTGAAAAGCATGAACCAGTTCTGAGTTCCTAAAGGCAAAACTTGTCAATTTCGAAATCATTGATCACATCTTGACTAAGAAATTATTCAAGCCTTAAAGTTTAGATTCTAAAACAAAAATCAAAAGCTGTGTATTGAAGTATTCTTTTTCTTTCCTTTTTGTGCCACAACAGGGTATCAAAGTTTTTTGTCGTAGTTTATTCTTGGATTTGGTTAATTTGTGAACCAAAAGAATTCGTGGGCTTTGGTCTTGGCTCAAGCTTCTTCCAATCTTTTTGAGACAAACGTCTTGTCTCAACAAAGGAATTTGTTCAGCTTTTCTTCACTCGCTCAACCAGTCAACCTTATCTCCACCTGGAGTTTGTGGATATATAATATATATCATCACTTGGGTAAGGTCAGCTCTTGCCTCTTGGATCTCTAAATTAGATGTCGTCATTTGCAAGCTTCACCGAATATTCTTCATGCATGATGCATCAGTGTATGAAATATGGAAAGAACGAATTTCAACGCTTCACCGCGCTATCTCAAGACCCCGACTCATACGTGATATTCAGCAAATAATCCGAAGCAAATCGGCAAGGCTAGACCATCCTTCAACAAAATCTTGTAGCGGTGTCTGGAGAGTCCTATCTATCGACTTGTTTCAGTTCATTCAGTTCTCACATTCTCCCTTCTCCTCCGTGATAAGTACTGTTTAATGCCATGTATTTGTTGTTTGCCTCTCCTATGTGTTCAAACTTCAAACTAATCCTCTCATTGTTTCTATTGGAGTATAAGATAGTTCGGTTAGGTTGGTTATTAGGATTTACTCTTGACCGGTTTATCTTATGCTTTAGCTCTTGTATATATAAGCTATCATTAATTGTACAGTTAACAAAGCTAATAACAAATTTCTTTTCATCACTCACTCTCTCTCCTTTTCATCTTCGTCTCCACTTGAGCTCGAGCTTTGTTCTTCTAGTTCAATATGGTATCAGAGCGAATCTAAGTCTTCCTTTGTAATACTCTTCTTGTACGCTCCAAATGGTATTGCTGAAAGGGTAAATTAAGAGAGATAAATACGTTGACGTTTCTTGCTCCCCGCAGTCTCCACATATACATTTTCTTCTATGAATAAGTTTTCTTCTTCTGTCGTGGGGGAAAAAGATAAGAAACTGCGATTCACCGGACTCGTCACCAACTTTACGGCCCAACGCCCCCAAACCAACATTTAGTTTTGATTCCAGATGACTAAAACAAGAGATTGTCTTGTCTCCTACATTTATGAACAATTATAGATGCTCGAGTGAGTGAGTGAGTTTACAGATCAATTGTCTCAAATTGGCATGTTGTAAGTTGTAACAACCAATATTTATCGTCTTGTCTCATTATTTTTGTTGCTCAAGTTTTCAAGAGAATGAAGACACATTAAGAAAAAAGGTTTCGTTGTACATACACAAACGAAAGAAAGAAAACTTCAAAGTGTTTAAAACCATCAAGTTCTTTTGTTTCTTGAGGAATAAATTGAATTAGATGAGCCTTGAAACCAATATAAATAAGATACAGTGAGACCAGTCTGTCGAATAATAATCATCTTCTTCCATGGTAGGAATAAACTTAGTGGTAGAAGCAGAAACAAATAACGTGAAACCCAAAAAAGGAACTAATTAAAGTTGGAGAGTTGAGCGAACGAAATCCTGATCAAGACGATGTTCTTATCTCAGTTCCCTTGCGATTTGTGCTTCTGTATACTCAAGAGAAAGAAAGAATATGAAAGAAGAAGAGGGAACCAAGGAAAGAGTTTGAGAAAGCAAAAGCCGATGTCTACTCGGTCTATTCTTGTACGTAAATGATTACGGCAATTAAAATCTTGTCCATGTGATGATATTTTCACCAACCTCCTTAGTTAGCTCCCTACTCTTTGGTTCACATAATTATGCAAAACTCACCAGGATCGGTAAGTGACTAAGCAGTCATAAACAATATTGTATTTTGGGAAGATGACCAAAATCTTTTTTTCAAACGCAAAAGGAGTACAAAAAAAAGAAAATCCAGCAGCTATTCAGTTTATTAACTAAAGAAACAATCCTACTTTGATAAATAGAAGCTATAGGTAACTGAATCAACTAATCACCTTTTTCTTTTGCCACAAGAATTACTTTGCTTTCCCGGAATTTGAACTAAACTCGGAACATAACTGACGAGAAGTGGCGAACTGTTTGATCCCTCTCGAAGCTCTCTATAGACAAATTTATGTATATCCTCTCCAAGAACAAAAAGCCTGGTCCTATATCCATCGTCATCGTCTGTATCACAACACATGACTTTTTTGTTCTCCTCGTCCACCAAGAAACTCGCCACCCTCGTCATACCATCAAGATTATAAACTTCATCCACTACTAAGAATACGCTCCACGACAAGTCTTTGGCCTCATCAATCTTAGTATTGGTCACCCATATCCTCATCGATAGCCTCTCAAAATCCTGACATAACAACGCGAGTTTCTCTTCTCTGACAGTTGATAGAACTACACCCTCACCATCATGCCCATCATCCTGAAAAGGAAGAGGTAGTAGACGCTCAAGTCTCTCGGTTGTGAAATCGAATCTGAGTATAAAATTATCCATGGGGTCTTGATTTTCTGAATATAGCCAGTAAGTATTTCCTTTCAAAGACACGGCAACGTCCCAACAAAATTTCCAGTCATTACTAACAGCATTATGAACCCGCCACGAATTAGAGTTAAACTCATATATTTCAGGGCTGGCAATGGCATTCTGGTCGTTCTGATAATTATGGCTAAAGCACAAGATTTTGTACGATTTGTTGTTGTTTTCGTATCCTAGAAAACACTCGTGCCTTGGGTAACGGTAACTAGATGGTCTCGGCAGGATCCACCTGGTTTGACCAGTACAAGGGTTCCAAACCACGAGTCCATTGTTTTTGGTCGTGCATAACAACAAACCTTCACAGTGAAACATGTGAGATATCTTGATATGATCTGAATCCTTTACACTCGTAAGTTTCCCTGTGAACTCAATAAATTGATCATACCTGTTGTGGATCCCTTGGAAATTGAAGCTAAATGAATAAACCGATTCACCTTTCTTTAATACCATCTGACTTGCTGCTTTACCCACGTGATTCTTGATAAATCTCGTATTTTTGAATAAAGCATACCATCGTTTGCAAGTTAATCGCAGCTGTTTTACAGATGTGGGCGGAACCCTAGAAAGTATTTCCGACTCTAATTCCGGTGGGAGATTGGGAATCACCATTGTTTTTCTTTTGGTTTCTGGTCTGATCTCCAAAGGAAGAAAGAGAGGGGAGAGGATAGCCAAGAGAAAAAGAAGAACCCGGGAGAATAGCAAAGAGATATTAAGGGTTTATAAGAGATTAGGGTTTTCACTTTGTAATATTCACAATTGGTATATATAGAGAGATGTTGACAAAAAAAAAAAGTATATATATAGAGAGAGGGTATAATAGTAAAAAAAAATATCTATTCTTTCTTTTATTTTCCGTGTCTATATCACAACACACTGCTACTTCATTCTCTTCGGCCAACAAGAAACTTCCCACAGTCATCGAGTCATCTTCCATCACATATTCACCAATTTCCTCTGATAAGAACTCACTCCGAGACACTTCTTTACCCTAATTAATCTTAATACTAACCCATATCTTCGTCGTTGTTGAAGAGTGAAGACTCGTTATTCGTTAAGACTCCGATACGACACTGCTATAGTTGTCTTTCCTTAACAGAACCGTGGTATCTTCACGAACAAAGCTCTTTAACGGAAGAGTAAGAGTGTGTAAAACGACCAAATCTCTCTGTCTTAGAATCAAAACTTAGCAAGAAAAAGCCCAGTTACTTTTTCGAAATAAATCCAATACGCGTCTCTTCTCAGAAACACGCCAAGAGGCAAGAGATAACAAAGACGGTTTGAAACCATCAAGAATCCTCCATGAATCAGAGCTAAATTCATAGATTTCAAATGTAGCAATTTAGAGATTCTACGAGCTGCTCTCGTAACAGCGAAGTATCAATATCTTGTAGCTACGTACCTCCGTATCCTAGCTAGAGCATAAGAGATAACCTACTTCGCTGGTGCTTTACCCCCAAGTAATTCTCAAGTAAGTTCGGATCGTTTTCTAGTGGTTGTCCATTTTGTTAGAGAGTTGGCCCAGTTCGTGAGGAACCTCGGGAATCATCATTGTCCCCCTCCCGCTCTTTCGCCTCTCCCTCATTTGCTCATTGGTTTTGTTTACAAAAAGCCCGTTTCTATTGTTTTTTTATTTGTTTTAAAAGCCCAACTGAACGGGAAATTATCGGAAGATTTTGTTTTTTATGTCGGTTACAAAAATATTATAATCTTTATCTTATCCTAAATATATACGTACGTCAACCCTCTCCTGTTTTTTTTTGAAAAAAAAGTTGTGAGATTCACTGTGTGTAAACTTTACTTAAACATTGGAAGTTTGTGATCTTTGTCATTTTGTAAGTAATTTTAAAGCATATTCCATATGGTGAATATAGGTGATTAATCTTGAAAGAAGTTCAGTTATAATTTCTAGATGTGTCTATTTAGCTTTATCAAATTCATAAAGAAGAGATTAAAACCAAAAAATAAATCATAAAAGAGAACCCAAGAAATCGTTAAACATCTCATTAGACTATCTATATATTCTCCGACCAGGTGGCAGGAATTACTTGCCTGATATATGCTTTCTAATCTCTATTCTTTTATCATCGCAGGTCGGTTGAGTATTTTCCAACAAAATCAATTGTTGGTAACAGATGTAACACGTATAAAGATACACTTAACACGAATCCAAGACCGAAACGCCAGAAGAAGTGAGTACTCGCCACGTGGTTGAACACGTGTCGTCAGACCATCTCGTTCTCCACTAATACATAAGAGAGCAATCACATGACCAATCCTCGGAGAAAACCGCAGAGAACTTTCCTGTTGATAACTATCTATCATCGGTCATTATTTCATTCCTGCAAGAGAAAGTCTTATCTTGTAAAATCATAAATCAATTTTAGTGTTAAAATGGGGTTGGAGAGGAGAGTGTACCGTTTAGTTATTGTATCTATGGTACTTATGGCTGTTGTAACGATTTGTTGTGTCAAAGCCAACATCGAAGAAGAAGCGGCTAAGGATGAGTCATGGACTGATTGGGCCAAGGAGAAGATCGGTCTGAAGCACGAAGAGCACATCCCAACCACTCACACCACCACCACGGTCCAAGACAACGCTTGGGGAGCCACTGATAAGGCCAAGGACGCTAAGGACGCGGCCAAACGCAAAGCAGAGGACGCGGTTGGGGCGACGAAAGAGAAATCAGAGGGAGCTTACGAGACGGCCAAATCAAAAGCTGGCGAGACTATTGGTTCCGTGAAAGACAAAGCATCGCAGAGCTACGATTCAGCCGGTCAAGTTAAAGATGACTTGTCTCACAAGTCAAAACAAGTTAAAGACAGTTTGTCTGGAGATGATAACGATGAATCATGGACTGATTGGGCTAAGGAGAAAATCGGAATCAAGCACGAAGATGATGGAAACTACCCTAACGTGGGGGACACGGTGTCGGAGAAGGCCAAAGAAGCTAAGGACGCAACCAAACGCAAAGCAGGAGACGCTAAGGAGAGGTTGGAAGAAACGGTTGAGGCGGCTAAGGAGAAAGCGAGCGATCTGACAAGTGCGGCTAAGGAGAAGGCGGAGAAGTTGAAGGAGGAAGCAGAGAGAGACAGTAAGAGTGCGAAGGACAAGAGTAAAGAAAGCTACGAGACAGCGAAATCCAAAGCCAAGGAAACGTTGGAGTCTGCGAAAGATAAAGCGTCTCAGAACTATGACTCAGCTGCAAAGAAATCAGAGGAAGCTAGAGATACCGTGTCGCACAAGTCAAAACGTGTTAAGGAGAGATTGGACGACGACGATGCTGAGCTCTAAAATGTTGGGGAGGAGTTTTACCAGCTTGCAAGATCGATGATGTTGTTTTCCTTTTTTTGGATCTTTAAATATGTGTAGCGTGTCTGAATCTTTTGTTTTTATGCTTTTCTTTTTTCGGTTTCGTAATGTCACCTGATCTCTTGGGGTATGCATATATGATATATATTGTGTACGTTTTGAGTTATAGGAGGCTAGTGTAATTAGGTGGCCTCAGTACTGGATTTTACCGGCCCAAATATTTCGAGATTAGAAGCCTAATAACTTGCGTCACTCCACCCCTTCCTACAGCGAACGCGGTCGTTGCGTTAGCATATTAATTGACAGCAATGTCGCCAAACGACAGCGTTCGAGTCAAACTTTGCAGTTGAGATCAAATGTAGGCAATGATGTTAGAAAGTACGTCGCTCCACTGTTACTGTTTGGGGAAAGAGATTTGTTCGAGGATCAAGCGAATTTACCGATTGGCCATTAGTCTAATTAATTAAGCCGGCACTTGCTTAGTGTTGGTTAAATATGATATTAATGGGAATATGTTGCCACATGGATCGACAGAAGATGAACACGTAGACTATAATATTAGTTTAACTTTCGCCTTTTTCTTTTATCGTTTGGAACTTTGGCTTTTGCCCCCACTCCAGTGGTCGAATAGTGGCTGGTGGGAGAGGTAAGTGATTGCTCACCTCACATCACAAACTTATAATAACAATAGACAGCGCTCTTTTCAATCATAGGGTGAACCACTTTTTCAAATTAAATTATACTGATAACCTCTATAAAACTCATCGTTGTCTCTTTAGTCTTTGCTTGCTTATAATTCCTAGAACTATATCTTTGGTAAGGAGTCCATCAATATTAAACTTTCACTTTTTGCTGACATCGAATGTGACACGGTGACTTTGCTTTCTCCTTTCTTGTTCCCAAGGGTTGGAGATTCAATTGCGCGTCAACCAACTGTATTATTTAGACTAACATATTGTAACATACCATGTACTTTTGGATTGTTAATGCTCCTAGTTATAAGTATATTATACAATACATTTTAAAGATACTGCGTTTACTTGAATTATCTACGGTATCTGCAAATCTGGTTAAGTTGATATGTACGTGCATCTAACGCTTGAGAACCAGATCGGCAAATATATACGCAGATTCGTCTTTTTATTTTCGAATAATCATATCCGACATCAAATAAAATATTAAAGCTAAAAGGAATTGAACCAACTAAAATCTCAAAACTTTGTAGAATTTTTGAATTGATTTTAAAATTCGACTAAAACTGTGATCCGTTTTTCACTACCACTCAGATAATCGTTCTATATTTTGATTAAAAGACATGAATTTATTATCTAGGTCTAACGGCACTAACCCAGACTTTTAATTATTGGTAATATGATTCGGTAGTCAGCTTGTCTAGATTTTGATTTTTAGTTAGATTTCTTCGTAGAAAACCCACAATTACATTGATTTTGTACCTCCTTAGTTTTGTGATCGAATTGATGTATCTTAGAATTATATCAATTAAGCATCCAACTAGGCATTCTTGGGGGTAGATTTAAACTAGACTTGCCTCTTCACCGATGGAAAGGTTTGTGTCATGTGTCTATTTTTTATGCGTATAAGATATAGATAGACAAGTATGGATAAGATTTGTAAGAGAAAGACTCATTTATCCACTTAGGAATTGTTTAGTATTTTAATGGGTCGCTTTTCGGAATACTATACGTTAATGTATGACTAATAATCACAGTATATATTTAACATTCTCGAAGTTAACGTGTAAATAAATTATTGTTATGGAATCTAGGAACCTTTACGAAATTACGTTAGTGGTTATCACAAGTTTCCCTTTTCTATATACTACTATATTTATTTAAGTGCGTTAGCGTCTAGAGAACGAATATTCCTTACAATTCAACATGGGATTTTAAACCTCCAAAAACAAAAATCAACATGGAACCTCAAACATCCATAAAAACTTCGAAAATTAACGAGTTTAAATTTCGATTAAAATGATACTTTTACTAGTTCAATGTATGATATGGTTAAGATATAAATAGCATTTATCAATATGGTTGCGATTCATGTATTACATTTCATATTGGATTCAGTTTAGTTGGGTTAATTAGTATAGATTTCTTGATAAATCAATCGCAAAATTGGGATGTATATCATCAAAAAGCTGACCAATGATCATTTGTTTGATTTGGTAGGGCTAAGAATTTTCTTCGTTGATCACTGATATATACGAATATAATTAAACGTTAATTAGGAGCATAGGACCCGCTTACGATTATTATGAATGCGACCAAATTTAGATGGGAGACATTCTACTCAAAACATATACATAGGGCCACTTATTTAGATACCAAAAGATACATATACACATTTATAGATCACTCTCACATGGGCACACAAATTTTGTATGAGTTCAACTGCCTTATTTGTGGTGAAGAATGTCATTGTGTGGCTACTTTTATTTCCTGTCGTGTCCTTTATTGTTTCCCTTCCTTTGGTGTAAATTCTGTATTTGACCATCTATTATGCATCGTTACTCCTCCAATATTGTATGTAATTAACTAGCTTTTATTTAAGTCGTTTTTTTTTTCTTTTTTTTTTGACTGAGCTTTTATTTAAGTCGTTATCTTATGATATAATGCGAACAGTAAGTATCTTTTTTTTTAGGAACCATGACCAATTTTGAGATATATGTTTTTTGCTTAAACTAATGTTTTTTTAAAACTTTTGCTTAAACTAATGTCACGTACACATCTACTAAGTGGATAATAATTTCGGTCTGAAATGTCATGACATTTCTTAGTATATTATTTTCTTTGGCAGCTGAAATGTTATGACCTAGAAAGTCATGGACTACACATAAAATGGTTGGATTTTACTACACGCACACACACACATATATATATATATATATATATATTTGGCTTTAATTAATTTTTAATGCATGGTTGTCACTTATCGTTTTTTGATATGGTATGTAACTAATGTAAGTATTCCTTTGAATATTTAAATATTGATTTGAAAATTTATAGAGGACTTTTTAAATTTTGTAAATTTATTATAATGTGTGAATTTCAATTGATATTCTACAATCAGACGATGAATATCTCGTGACTAAATTCATCTAAAACGAACTAGACGTAATAGTATATATATCAACAAGCCAAGTGACAATCCATGCGGCGTGCATAATGCATTTGAAACCATTTATAAGTTAATGCGTCATTAATAGAAATGAGACGGAGTTGAAACAAAACTAAATCTATAGACTATGTAGTCCACAGAGAGAAAAAAAAGAAGAGGAGAAACTTAAATCATTTTGTGAGGCCAAAATGGTATCTCAATTAAGCGTCAAGAAGTCGCATTCGAAAATGACGCCAGAAGTAAATGTTGTAACCCATTGGATGATGAGAAAACGAGGAAATTATGCTAAAAGTAATTATGACGTTAGTTGTAGATTTGTAATGAAACGAAAGGTGATGGGCCTCACCGGAGAAAGTTGATGAATTTTATTTCAGAACTAACCAATGAAAAAGTACGTGGCAAATGAAAGTTTAATTTGAAACATCTTACATATTTTTATTTTATAGCTAAAGAATCAAATCAATTGGATAATATAATGTAAATATATGTATTACATACGAGATCATCTACTAGTTATTTGTTGTTTAACATGTTGAGATAAGCTACGTAGTGATTTGTCCAATATGCAGACATACATAAATTTAACCACAAGACATTGAATACGAAGAAGAATACGACATAGGGACATACTGTATTAATTTTCATTGCTTCTTTTTTAGAAAGAAAAAAAAAAAGTTTTTGTGGTTGGAAAAAATGAGGAAGAGAACAACCACATGGCTGCAATGGTCGCACCAGTCAGTCATCAGTTGGTTGGTTAGATCACGTGCTCAAATATCTCTATTCTTTTAGTTTTGTCTACCCTTTCTCGGCCTACCACGTCATTGTGTGTCTACACATAATTTCTAAATAATGTGTTATAACTTAAGAAAAATCGAAACCGTATTAAATTTTGTTCCATTATGTATGGACCAGTTATGTTATTACGATAGTCACTTGACCATCAAAATTTTAATATTTTTTTGGTGGACACCATTTCTATGACTGGTTTTGTGTGCACCGAGCAGTATGGTGCGTTGATTTAATATATTGGGAACCATATCTTCTATTTTGGTTCACTCCTTAGTCCTAACAATTCATAAAATTATTAATGGAAATATCGGTTCGTGCTTTCGAATATTGGCACTATCCATATAAAGACATATAATTCAAATGTTTTAAAAAAAAATTATAGTCGGATTGATAATGAACAGTACATCTATGCAAATTTTAGACTAATGTAGATGTTTAAAGACGAGGTATTAATTTAGACGTTTTAAAATGAAAAGAAGATATCAAACGTATGACTCTGGAGATTAACTTGAGTGTCTGCATAAAATTCCAATTCTACTTTTTCGGAAAAAAAAAATTCCAATTCTTGATAATAAATAAAAACAAACAAAAGAGTAAAAGCAATCCAAAATCTTATTATTAAAATACTGAAATCATTTTTTAAGCAAAAATACTGATATCCTTTTTTAAGCAAAAATACTGAAATCTTTGAACTCAAGATTGTCACCAATATATCATTGGTGATTGGGTTAATAATTTCGTGTCCCATTTACTAGATTTCAATTAATTAATTGGCTATAGGGGTTATTAGGCTTGTATATATATGTCGAAAAGTGTACACCTAGTGTAATTATTCCAGTGAAACACTAAAGACAGGAAGCTAGAATCGTACTAATTCGTGAACGTAGAATCAGAGATTTTACAAATGCTTGATGATTCTTAATTAATGGAGTATAATGGTTAACATCTTTTAATTAGTTTAATTTAGGTGTTGTACAGTTTAATAACATTAACTTGCAAAATTTTAGCTAGAAGAAAAAAAAAACATTAATTTGCAGAAACACAAAAATGGAACAAGAGAACCCTGGAACAAGTTGTAAAAGACAAAGGATAACCTCACACAAACTTTGTTATATAATACAGCAAAGAAAAAAAGTTATCGTTACACTGGATACCATAATCATTAATAAATAATTA